>VMDO01002145.1:0-64221 GCA_007922755.1 Pedetes capensis
TTTTTTTTTTTTTTTTTTTTTTTTTTTTTTTTTTTTTTTTTTTTTTTTTTTTTTTTTACTTTTTAAAGACAGGGTCTCACTAAATTATGCAGACTGCCTCTGGTCTCGAACTTGCGATCCTCCTGCCTCCGCCTCCCAAGTTGCTGGGATTACAGGCATGCGCCACCGCGCCCGGCCCTATCCTGCTCTTTTGACTGATCCTGAACCCTAGGCTCTCCCATGCAGTCACAGTGGCATGAAGAAGGCTGAGCTTCGGGGTCTTTACCTTCAACATTCTGTGAGGTCAGGCTGAGAGGAAAGTTAAGATTAAGACTATTTCGCATTGAGTCTGGAAATAGAGCCAGAAACGGACTTCCCAGAACTCCTGCAGCCTGAGCAATGCAAGGAATTGAGGGGTTAGGTCAAGGTCAACTCCTTTGGGAAAATGTCAGTGGTGTTCCATGGAGTTGGGCAGTGCAGTGTGTCCTGGGTGGACCCACCTGTCATCTTCCTCTTTTTGTCAGTCTCCCCCACACATATTCTTTGGCCTTGAACTCAGAAGTCCAGTTGGTTGACCTGAATGAACTGCAAGATGGGGAATGAACCCACTGGCTGAGGCCAAATGGGACCATATTTGGCTTCTGGGAGTAACAATTGATGGGAACCACTCGCTAGTGGAGGTATGATTTGTGACCTGTTGGGCACATAGGCAGCATGGGAGATTGAAACATGTTTCTTGGCTCCAAATCTTTTCTGTGGCCAGAAGCAGTGGCTGGCATCAATGTTCTATTCTTTTCAAAAACATAACTATC
This sequence comes from Pedetes capensis, assembly GCA_007922755.1. Lineage (NCBI taxonomy): Eukaryota > Metazoa > Chordata > Mammalia > Rodentia > Pedetidae > Pedetes > Pedetes capensis. Next base: position 792 of record VMDO01002145.1, read on the forward strand.
CCCTTTGACAATGCAGCTGTCCCCATTAGGTTATTATAACTCAGTGTGAACTCATCACTGGCTTCTTTCCCCATGACCAGGGCCCTTGGACTGGTAAGTACAGAGGCAACATCAGGCACAGAAAAGGAGGAGTTTTATAAAAGGAAAGAACAGGAAAAAGAGACAAAGAACTTGAGCTCAAGCTAACTTGATCTGCAGCCTGCAAGTCTGGATGGAACACCCCAAATGCAATAGCAGCAACCTTATCTCCCTATGCCTGTCTTCCCTGACCCCTCATCCTCCTACTCCCCCAGCCTCTGACAACCTTACTCACAACTCATTGATGAGAATGTCCGGGACCCAGATGCTGTCCGTGGGGATGGAGAGCTTGGTGATGTTGTCAAAGTCCTCAGGGTTCCACTGGAGAAACTCATCCGTCCAGAACTGAGGGAGGAGCAGGGTAGTCATGGGAAGCCCCTCCCTCTCAGCTAAGGGTCTCCTGCAAGTCAGGCAGGCTTCACCTCTCCCACCCAGGCAGTAAGTCAGAATCTTCACAGGAAAATCTGGGCATTGATGGCCCCCAAATCACTCAGCAGTAACTAAGAGTCCCCTTCCTCCCCACCTCTGCTCAGGAAGGCATGTAGCCATTTCTAATGGTGTGACTCTCCTAGCCACCAAGTGCAGAATCTGGGACGAGTTACTTCTTGAGTCCTGGTGTGCACTCATATGAATGGAGATAGTAACATCCCTCTCACAGAGCAGAGATAGCTATTGTTAACTCTGGATCCATTCTCCTGCCAGAATGGCAGAAAATTCTTCAATGGTGCCGCATTGACCTTAGGGTCAAGTTAAGCCTCAGGGCCAGTGAAGTCTTCCACCTTTCTCTCTGACTTGTTTTTTTGTTGTGGTGGTGGTGGTGGTTGATGTTAGGGTGCATCCTCCCTCCTGCCTCCTACCCCCTGTACTGGGGATTGAACCCAGGGCCTCACACTAAATAGGCAAGGCCTCTTGCCCTGGGTTTTTGTGTTGTTATTGTTTTGGGGTTTTTTGCCTTGCTTTTGGCCATGCCTTTATTTGAATGCTACACTCCAGCCACATGGAATTAAGCACTGTTTAAACCTCCCCATCTCTGCATTTCCCAATCCATCTCCCATGCTGCAATCCCTGTCTTCTTTACCAAGGCTCATATTGCTCATCTTTCCAGACCTAGCCAAGGCATCTGGCTCCTCCTGAACACCTTCCATCAGCCACCAGCCTCCTCTGGGCTCCCGCACTCAGCGCCTCACCCTGGCTGCACTGGAGCAGCCGTTCTGTTGCGTTTCCCTGCTCTACCCATGTATCTGCTGCTTCCACTAGTCTACAAGCTCATTGTGGACAGAGCCTGAGTCCAGTTTCCCTCTCTAATTCCAGGCCCTCACGGCCATCACTGGGACATAGTAGACTCTCCTTCCCTTGCTGCTGACTGCAAGCAGCTAAGCAGACACGTGACCCTGGAGATCTGAAGAGACCTAGCAGGGGTGTGTCAAGGAAGGAGCTCAGGCCACCTACTCTTGTTCAGGTCCCTGCCAATGAGGCAGGTAGTGTGCTGTTTCAAGGGATCCTTTCATGAGGCAGAAATGGAGCCGTACCAGGGCAGTCAGTATTCTGGCTTCTTCCTCTACCCCACTCCCTGTCCCACAGGCTGGCAGTGGAGAAGGATCCTGTCTGCAACAGTGGGAAGGGATTGCACAGAGACCCACAGACACCAGCGGTGTCTGCAGAGCCTCTCGGGCTTGACCTCGGGGAGCTGGCCTCAGGCTCCTGCCCCATCTCCAGCCACTGTTATTTCCCCTCTGCTCTGACTTCTTCCCTACAAGTCCAGGGCCCCCCAGGGCAAGGCCTGCTGCGGGCAGCGGCCCTCCTGTTTGCCTCCCTTCCCTGCTGGCTCTAGGCCTGAGACATCCGTAGGACAGTGCCTGACCCACGCCCATCAGAAGCTGGGTGCATGAAGGTAAGTGGATTGAACCATGCTGTTTCAACCATCCAATCTGGTGGTCCTCCAACTTGGCTTAATAGAAGGACTTTCTCATACTTAAAAGTGAAGTTGCTGTATGGTGAGTCCCCAGGCTGGAGATAGTCCTTCATGGGGTGGGTAGCCCTTGTCTGGGACACTGAGAACTTGGGCAATCAGAACAGGTGAGGGGATTTTCTCCTCTACCTCTCTTATCCTGCCCTGAGATGGGAAGAGTCCAGACTCCCGGATCTCACACTGAGTGTGCCTCTGAGCCTCTCTCCCAGCCTTGCCTCACCCAGGCCACTGAGATTCCTGGCCTCTTCTGGTCCTTTCTGGGAGGAGATGTCCCCAACCCAGGAAGTGGGGAGGGCGAGGGGCTGGTCTGCTCACCTGCCGGTACCAGATATAGGTGGTCAGGACCTGGTTCTTCTCATCCTGGGAAAAGACAGGGGGCTCAGACAGGCGACCCTGCATGCAGCACCCCAAGGGGAGCTGCTGCATTGTGCCTTCCTCCCTGGGAAGGAGAGTGAGAAAAGTGGGCAGCTGGAGCTGCCTGGCCAGCTAGGAAACGTTGGTCTATTACAAGGCACAGCTAGAAAGGAAACAGTGATTTCTTTTCTACCTCAAAGATGCATAGATACAAATCATGTATGCCCTCTATTGTTATTGTCTATCATGTTTTATATATAAATATATATATATGTGTGTGTATATATATATGTGTGTGTGTGTGTGTGTGTGTATATATATATATATATATATATATATATGTAGTTGTTAGGTGCTGTCCTCATAGCGACCCTATGTACAACAGAAGTAAACGCTCCCCAACACTGTGCCATGCCCGGCACTATATCAGTGCTTCTCTGCTATTCATAGGGTTTTCAGTAGCAGACTGTTTCAAGAGTGGGTTGCCAGGTTCTTCTCCAGTTTTTGTGGTGCTGGGGATCCAATTGGGGCCTCAGAGAGTGCAGAGTGACACTCTACTAACTGAGCTAAACGCTAGCCCATGTGTTATCATATAATAATATAATAGAAGGTATTTTTATATACACCTCTCTCCTTCCCTCTCTCTATGTATGTATATAGATATATAGATATAATATAAATACATGGCCTGCCTCATTATGAAATCAAGAGCAGGAAACCACACAGAATATAAAAGTTACCACTTTCCCTCTCCTCGTCAAATTCCAATCTTTTCTGAAGCACCACAGTAACTAGTTTATTTCCAGAGGTGCCATGATTTTGCCAGGCACCATGGCACAGGCCTGTTATCCCAGCAACTCAGGAGGCTGAGACAGGAGGATCACGAGTTCAAGGCCCCAAGTCTTCCCCTGGTTCTCTTGCCCTGGTTTGGAAGCTATTAAAGAAATGTGTCCCCAGCTCCCCAAATTCCCAGATCCCCCCACAGCCTGAGGAACTTAGTGAGACCCTGTCTCACAAAAATTAAAAAAGGGGCCACAGGTGCAGCTCAGTGGTAGAGCACTTGCCTAGCATGCACAAGGCCCTGGATTCAATTCCCCAGGACTGCAAAAATAAAATAAAAAATAAAATAAATGCTATAATTTCATTCTGTATCCAGGTGGGTGCACCGACTGTAGTAGAGACTGTGAAGTCAGGTCCTGTCTTCCCTACCCCTACACAGTGCCACTGCATGTCTGCAGCTGCCACTTCAATTATCTCGGCATAATGTCTAGATTTTTCTGTGCAGTTCACCCCACCCTACAATGGTAATTGATGAAGGAATTGATCTATTGATTAACAGTTGATCTATTGTTTGACAATTGATCTATTGTCACCATTTGGTGACACCTGCTATGTACCATGGAGGTACACAAGCACTAAGGGCATAGACTATGACAGTCTCCACCTGCTCACAGCTGACATGGGGAGGTAGCTCCCATCATGCACCGTGTGGAGAGCCATGTACAGAAAGTGCCTGCCAGGCACAGGAGAGGGGCCACAGAGATGCTACAGGTTGTGATTTGGGCAGCTATATAGATGCTACTAGCCTGCAGCTGTAGCCCTGTGGCATCCGATCCCGTCAGATCTCGGAAGCTAAGCAGGGTGGGGCCTGGTTAGTACCTGGATGGGAGACCGCCTGGGAACACCAGAGCTGTAGGCTTGGGAGAAGGACCTGGCAACCCCCTCCCAAAAATAATCTGCCATTGAAAACCCTATGAACAGCAGAGAAGCACTGAAAATAGTCTTTCCCCTGTTGTACAGAGGGTCGCTATGAGTCGGATACCGACTCGACGGCACCTAACAACAACAACAACATAGATGCAACTATGGTTCGTCCTCAGCTCTGGTACCAGACCAGTGTTCTTGGTACCCACGGTGATGCCCAGAGGGCGAGCTGGCCTCACACAGCCTCTCCCACCTCTGACAGGTCCCCTTCTAATGGGATCAAGATGTCCTGGGGCGGACGGAGCTCACCACATTGAGGATGGCGTAGACGATGACGTCAATGGCGATGGTGGTGGGCTTCCTCCAATCCCGCACGGGCCGCACACCCTTCCTGTAGCGGGACAGGAGGTGATCTGACAGCCTCAGCAGAGTGGGCCTGGTGGTGTTGCGGGCCTGGGGGGGCCTCCTTGGGCTGGCTATGGGGAGAACAGTTCAAAGTGGAACCCAGAGCCCCAAGTCTTCCCCTGGTTCTCTTGCCCTGGTTTGGAAGCTATTAAAGAAATGTGTCCCCAGCTCCCCAAATTCCCAGATCCCCCCACAGACTAAAATTCCCATCACTAGAGCATTTTGTCTGGAGACATTCCTGCTGAAATCCCAGCGGCTGATCTCCTCAGGGTTCCCTGTGGGCTCATTTGCAGGACAGCAGGGAGCTGGCTTGTCAGGGCAGGGGACAGGAGACAGGGCAGGGTGGAGAAAGGTGGAGAGGAGGTGGATCTGGGGGCCTGGAGGACAGGCACAGGCAGCTAGAAGGAAGTGGCCATGATAGTGTGGAATTGATGGACAGGAGGGCCACGAGAAAGTGAGGCCCCAAGTGCACAGGCTCTAAGGCCCCTGTCTGCAGAGGGTTTCCTGAGGCAGGGTCAGGTGGCAGCAGCACCCAGCTCTGCGTCTCCTTCTCCACCCAAGCCCCCACTGGCTCAGAAAGAAGCAGGTGGGTGTCCCGTGGAAAGAGACACTGCCTGTTCCTCCTGCCAGAGCCACACGTGCTTCACCAAGGGTTTGCCAGGTCCTTTTCCTGGGATGGCCAGGTGGACTAACTGGAGCTGGGAAAGAGGTTGGGGTGAGGTGTGGAGCGAGCAAGGAGGAGCCAAGCGCTCCCAGGCCAGGAGACTCCAGCGCAGAAGTGGTGAGAAAGCTCAACATTTCGGCTCTGGCTGTCTTCCACGGGGATTGCATGTGCACCTCAGTTTCCCTCTGGGAAATAGTGGGAACACTCCCCGAAGGAGGGAAGTGAAAGATGAAGCGAATCCGGGCGCGATGGCGCACACCTGTAATCCCAGCGGCTCAGGAGGCGGAGGCGGGAGGATCGCAAGTTCGAGACCAGAGGCAGTCCGCATAATTTAGTGAGACCCTGTCTCAAAAAAGGAAAAAAAAAAATGGGCTGAGGGTGCAGCTCAGCGGTCCAGCACTTGCAAAAGCATGCAGGCGCAAGGCCCTGGGTTCAACCCCCAGTACCGCAAAAAAAAAAAAATGATGCAAACAGGCACAGGGTGGGTAGGGTGCACAGCTCAGGGGGCCAGGGCACAGATGGTGAGGAGGAGGTGGAACTGCCGGGCTGAGCAGCTCTTTGCAGAGCGGAAGCCAGCAGGTCTGGCTTCCACTGGGCACTCAAGGTGTGCTACCACACACAAGTCAGTCCTGCAGGCTCCCCAGTGAGACAAACAGAGACAGAGGGAAGGCAAGAGGCTGTTTGTGGAAAGTCTCCTTTGAAATGAAATCCACTACCATAGTCTTCACTTTGATCTCAGAACAGCAGGCAGGAGCTGCTACTGTGACAGCCCATTCCACAGTCAGGGAGGCCCAAGGCTCAGGAGAGTGAGCGCCATCGCGGGCAAGTGGAGGAACTGAGATTCGAACTCAGATTCCACATGAGCAACAGCCCAGATCCCACCTGGGACAGGGTCCCACATGGAGAGAGTCTGACGGATCCCAGACAGCCTCAGGGTTAGGGTAGAGGCTGGGAATACAGAGCAAACCCCACCAAGGAGGCCACAGACCCCTAACCCTAACCTGCAGCTATGTCTGTGTCCCCTGCCAAGCCTCCCGCAAGGACAGCTGGTGACAAAATCAGCTGTCCTGCCCCTGGGTGGCATCCTCCTCACCACGGCCCTAGGGGTCCAACCCAGCTCTGCAGGAGATGAAACCTCCCTGGCAGGTGAGCATGGTCTACAGCAGAAGCAAACAGATTCCTGTGTGGCTAAGTTCCCTGCTTTCCAGGGAGCCAGGAGGGGAGGGGGTGGGGTGTCACTGGAGGTTAGTATTGGAAGGGAACTGGAGGAAAGGAAGGCCCAGAGGACCCCGGAAACAAAGCCAGCAAAGATGAGGAAAGACTGCTAGGTTCGTTCTGGTCCCCAGTCTGCTGCTGCTGAGCTGGGGGACCTTGCGTGAACCACAGACATGGGACATGGCTATAGCAGGAGAAGGTGGACCCAATGAACTCAAAAGTCCCTTGTCGCTGCCACGGGATGAGTTTAGGGGCAGGCCAGAGGAGAGGAGCCCCTCTGTGGCCTGTGTTTTGGATACACTGGCTGTTGCCCTGGTCCCCTCTCAGCAGCTCTGCTCCCACCTCAGGCTCAGCTTCCCCAACTCAAGCTTGATGAGGACACCCCAAAACGCTCTTCTGCTCCTACGTGGTGGCATAGCTGCCCTTCCCGCAGCCCCCCAGCTTCCCCATCTCCTTCTTCCAACCCTCTGAGGACTGAGGCCACCCCCACCCCCAGCCTGAAGCCCCCCTACCTTCTCCCTGTGCCAGAAGTGTGAGGAGGAGCAGGGGGAGTAGCACCTGCGGGACCCAGGGCGGCATGACGGCTTCCCACGCAGCCTCAGGGGGAGCCCTGCCGAGGGCCACCCTGCCCGCCCTCTGCCGACCTCATGTCCCCACCAGCCTGCCTGGCCAGCCGCTGCTGCACCTTCTGAGGCTGTAGCCTGGCCCTCCCTGGGCCACCAGAGTTGGGGAGCCTGCCAAGTTTTCCCACAAGCTGAGCTTCAGCTGGATCAGGTTTCAGGGAGGGAGGAAGGGGAGGGAATCCGTGGAGAGGGGAGCCCGCTGGCTGCTGGCTGATGTCATGTGGCAGCCCGCAGCCCACCCGTTCAGGCAGGTGGCTTGGCCATGTCTCCCCAAGAGGTAATCTGGGGACAGGGGCTACAGGATCCATGGAACAGGGTGCAGCCTGACAGCTGGGAGGGGTGCGATGCTGCGGCGCTGTCATATGCATCCCTTTGCAAGTACATTTTGGTGGCACTGGGCTGGCCTGGTGGGATGGCTGAGGCAGAAGCAAGAGAGCCTTTCTTGGGCCTCCCCAAAGTGACATTATGACCCTGGTTGAGCAGGTGACTGGGCACCTAGAGGGAGGCACCTGGGGTCATCACAGGTCTGCTCCTCTATCTTCATCTACATATTTATATTTAATAATAACACATATAGTAAAGATATATTTTATTCATATACATTTTTACTGGGTATATAGTAAATATAGGTAATGAAAATATAATAGTAGTACATGCTCGTTATAGAAAATTGTGAAGAATAATTAAATTTATCCATAGGCTCACTGCCCAGAGATAATCGCTGTCAATATTTGGGTTACATTCTTCTGTAATTTCTTCCCACAATTGGTGTACAATTGAGTATACAATATATGTGTAATTTTGTATCTCTCCTTTTTTTACTTAATATCATTTCATCAGCATTCTCGATAACTTCTTGTAAGTGTGGCTTTCTTGAAAGAAGTGTTTCTTTTCTCTTTGTAAATTAGGTAATCTGACTTTGAAGAAACTCAACCGTGTATCCCAAAAGTTGTCCAAGAAAAGAATTGTGTAAATTTCTGTTTGAAGGAGTCCCACCCCTATTTGCCATGGCGGTAAGTGTGGACTTTTCTACCTTACTGTGTTGAAGACAAGATATATTTATATCAGCCAGGCAACATTAACAACAAAATATTTTCCTTCTTTTTAGCTCCTTTTCCAGTTGAATGTAAGTATGGACTAGTCTGAGAACACAGAAGGGGAAAACTCTCTGACTTTTAGTTATGTCTATAGCCATACCTCACGTCTGAACTTGTCAGATCTCGGAAGTTAAGCAGGGTGGGGCCTGGTTAGTGCTTGGATGGGAGACAACCTGGGAATACTGGGTGCTGTACGCTTGGGAGAAGGACTTGGCAGCCCACTCTGCCATTGAAAACCCTATGAATAGCAGACAAGCACTGACATAGTGCAGGGCATGGCACAGTGTCAGGGAGTGTTTTGTTCTGTTGTACATAGGGTTACTCTGAGTTGGACACGACTGGACAACACCTAACAACAACAACAAGCTTATAGAGTCCTCACGTGTCTGTCAGCTGGTTGTACTGTGGGGACTTGCGTGTTGCTGTGAAGCTAAAAGCTATGCTACTGGTATTTTAGATACCAGCAGGGCTACCCAGGGTACACAGATTTCAGCTGAGCTTCCAGACTAAAACAGATGTGGGAGAAGGACCCAGCAGCCCACTCCCAAAACAATTAGCCATTGAAAACTCTATGAATAGCGGAGAAGTACTATCAAATATAGTGCTGGAAGATGACCTCCCAAGGTCCAAAGGCATCCAAGAAATGACTGGGGAAAAATTGGTCCCTCAAAGAAGAGTCAATCTTAATGATGGGAATGGAGTAAAGCCCCTGGGACCTCCTTTTGCTGATGTGGCACCACTCAAAATGAGAAGAAACACAGTAGCTGCAACATTGGGCTCAAGCATTAGAAGAAGAAAAAAAAAAGATCATCTACATGGCACAGTGTAGTGTTTTTGTTTTGCTATACATAGGGTGGGCTGGGGTTTAGCTCAGTTGGTAGAGTTCCACTCTGCAGTCTCTGAGGTCCTGAGTTCCATTCCCAGCACCGCAAAAATGGGAGAAGGACGTGGCAACCCACTCCCAAGGCAATACCGAAAACAATCTGCCATTGAAAACCTTATGAGGGTCACTATGAGTCAGTCATGACTCACCGGCACATAACAACAACAACATACATAGGGTGACTATGAGTCAGACCTGACATGACAACACCTAACAGCAACGAAACTTGTAGAGAATAAATAGAACCAGACAACAACAGAATGAATGTGCTCAGACTCTGTTTGTCAGAAGGGCAAACCAAGGAAAGAAGAGCCAGACTGCCTCCTGGGCCTCCAGGCTGAGGTCCTGAAGGGGCCCAAGCCCCATCAGAGCACTGTGGGCTCCCAAGAACATCTCAATAAGGACTCAGGCCCACCTCCTCATAGCTATTGCCACTTAGAAAACTGTTGCAGAGCTGAGCATGGTGGCGCACACCTATAACCCCACTGATTCAGGAGATGGAGGCAGGAGGATCTCAGGTTCGAGGCCAGAGGCCGCCTGTGTAATTTAACAAGACCCTATCTCAAGATAAAAAATAAAAAATGTGCTAGTGGTACAGTCCAGTGGAAGAACACTTGCAAAGTGTATGCAAGGCCCTGGTTTAGCCCCCAAGTACTGCAAAGAAAGAAAACAAAACGAAAAGCTGCTGCAGAAAACTGGGCATGGCTTTGCAAATCTGTAATCCCCAGAACTCAGGAGGCTGAGGCAGGATTGTGAGTGCAGGTCAGCCTCGGCTACATGGCAAGACCTTGTCTCAAAAAAAAAAAAAAAAAAAAGAAAAAAAAAAAAGAAAAAAAAAACCAACCTGCTACAGGACTTTTTCCTCTTGTTCATGTGCCTTATGAAATCTGCATACAGAATCATACCACTCATTGATGAGGTCCCTTCATGGGTCATAAACCAAGGGTTGGCCTTTAACAGTTAACACATGCATCCAGGGTTACCATTAGTCATTTCATCATCGAGGAACAGACATTGAGCAGCTCCCCACACCCTAACTACCATCCCAGAGGCTCCACCTTGGCCCATGTGGGGCCCTTGTGCATAGATAGCTACGAGGCCCACCCCTACCCTTTGCTCCAAGCCAGGTCCTTGTGTCCCGAGGCCCACTCCTGCCACAGAGCCAAGCCATGCTGAGACAAAGAGCCAGGTAGAAGCACTGGGAACCAATTGTGTTCTGAATGCAGCAACTTCTACACAGGTGGGAAAAGGACAAGAGGAGACAGAGGGTGGGGCAATGTAGAAGACGGTGGGACCAGGCATGCTGGGCACGAGTGCAATACTAGCCTGCAGGAGGCTGAGGCAGGAGGATCATGAGTTCAGGGCCAGAATGGGCTACATTGCAAGACGCTGGAAGGAAGGAAGGAAGGAAGGAAGGAAGGAAGGAAGGAAGGAAGGAAGGAAGGAAGAAAGGAAGGAAGGAAGGAAGGAAGGAAGGGAGGAAGGAGGAAGGAAGGAAAAAGAAAAGAATAAAAGGAAAAAAAGGAAGGAAGGAAAGAAGGAAGGAAGGAAAGAAGGAAGGAAGGAAAGAAGGGAGAGAGGGAAGAAGGAAGGAAAGAAGGGAAGGAGGGAGGGAGGGACGAAGGAAGTAAAGAAGGAAGGAGGAAGGAAGGAAGAAAGGAAAGAAGAAAGGAAGGAAGGGAGGAAGGAAGAAAGGAAGGGAAAGAAGGAGGGAGGGCGGGAAGTTGGAAAAGAGGAAGGAAGGAAAAGAGGGAAGGAGGGAGGGAGAGAGTGAGGGAGGGAAGAAGGAAGGAAGGAAAAAAGAAAAGGAGGCCAAAATAGATTGGGAGGATCTGGAGGAGAGGAAGGAAGAATAAATATAAAAAGAGCAAGAAGGAAAGATAGTCAGGAAACCAACATGAGAAAGGAAGATAGAAGGACCGGGCAGGGAGGAAGGAGAGAAGGAAGAGAGAGGCAGAAGGAAAAGAAGAAGAAGGAGAAGAGGTGGCAAAGCAGCCAGAAGTGGCTGACCTGTGAACTCGGGGGGCCAGCGGGAGGCCCAGTCCTCCCCACCTCACTACTCTGGGGAGTGGGGCCCCTGCCATGTGCGTGTGTTAGGCCCCATGGAGAGGCAGTGAGGGAGGCTGGAGCCGGTCCCATGGGTCCTAAGCCTTCATTTCTGCATGAGCCCCTGGAATCCTCTGGGGCACCCCAATTGGGTTAGGAGGAAAGAGGATGTCTCCTGCGGCATGTGCATTAGAGAATTAGCTCCTAGGGTAACAGGATTAGCGGGAGCCAGGCAGGCCACAGCCTCGGATGGAGATGTATTGCCCGTGTGCCTCCCTGATGGAGTGGCAATCAAGTTTCCCCTGAAGAAATTTCCTATTAATGGATTTGATGGCACAACAGACAGAGGGGAGTTGGAGCGGTTGCCAGTGGCGGGGTGTAAATTGCCTCAGATGAAACTGCAGAGTCACTTTTGCCCCTTTTAAACAAGATAAGCATTAATGGGAGGCCTTGATGAACTAGCCTTGGCCAGTGGGGATGAGGGAGCAGCAGAGGCCTGGCTAATTTGATTCCTGAGCTCTGCCTGCAGACGCCCAGGCTCCTCCCGGGGAGTGGGGGCAGACACACATTCGGCCACAAGCCAGCTGAGTAATGAAAAGCTCCAAGACCGCAGGACCCACAGGCCTGGGCCTTCCTTTCTGTCAAGGCTCCCTATGCCCAGGGAGGGGGACTGTGCTCAGGCTGGTCCTTAGGGCTTCCCACCCCCCAGGGATGCACAGCCTCCTACCTCTTGCCACTGTTCTTGCTCCCATTTTCCAGGCTAAAACACAGGGCCCAGAGAGCCTTCCTGCCCTGCTTTAATTCCCACAGCTAGTTCCACATGGAGCCAAGATCGTCAGACTCCCGGCTCCAGCCTTTTCCATTACAGCTGTGTTCCCCATCTTGGGCAGTAAATTTTTACTGGTCTGTAAAACTTTTACCACCCAAGAACCTGACCTTTTAAAACCTATAAACTTACAAAAACTCTACGGCCCGTAGTAGCATCTGGCCCCACTAGGGGCCCAGCTGCCATGGAAGAGCTGCAAGTGGCTTCTGCTTTGTCATCAGAGTGCCTGATGGAAGACACACATCCTCCACCCCACCTCCCCCTGGAGGGCGCTCCACAGAGCCGTGAGTTGAACACCCAGGCTGGGTACTTGCTCACACTGCCTCCCTACAGGACCCACCTCTGCCCATGCTCAGGGTCAGATAGGGAAGACAGACAGGTGCATCTATTCTAGGAACCTGACATGACCCAGCTCAGAGGCTGAAAGATTTTGGGGCTACTGGTGGGGAGGGCAGAAGCGAGCAGGATGGGAAATGCCTGACAATTTTCCTAGTTCCTCTACCCAAAGAGATCTGTACAGAGAGGAGAGAGGAACAACACCACTTTCAACACATAGGAGGGTCTCTTTCTTTCTTCCTGGTCTTTCTTTCCTTGATGTCCCATTGTGTATGACTCTCACCTTGGCCACCAAGGTCCTGGGTCTTTGCAGTGGCCGGTTCTGTGCCACCCCACCAATACTAGTTACTATTTTTTGAGCATCTGTATGCCAGGCGGGGCTGGGATTTAGCTCAGTTGGTAGAGCAGTGCTCTGCAGTCTCTGAGGTCCCGAGTTCGATTCCCAGCACCATAAAAATGGGAGATGGTTGTGGCAATCCCCTCCTGAGGCAATCCTGAAACAATCAGCCATTGAAAACCCTATGAGGCTCACTATGAGTCGGACACGACTCAGAGGCACCTAACAACAACAACAACACACGCCAGGCACTGTGCTCAGCTTTTGAGCTTCTTTGCTTTTTGCTTCCTACAAAAAACACATCACGGCCAGGTGCGAAGGCACACACCTGTAATCTCAGCGACCTGGGAGGCTGGGGCAGGAGGATCTCAAGTTCAAGGCCAGAGGCAGCCTGTGCAATTTATCAAGACTCTGTCTCAAAATAATATTGGGCTGGGGGTGCAGCCCAATGGTAGAGCACTTGCAAAGTGTGTGAGAGGCCCTGGGTCCAACCTCTAAGTATTACCAAAAAAAAGAAAAGAAAGAAAAAGACATTACAGTTGTTCCCAGATGTGAAGTAACCTGTGCAGTTGAATAGCTAAGAAGAGGACAGTGTGGTACAGGGCCATCCAGACTCAAACACTCGAGCTTTAACAGCCGGGTTGCCCTGAGTGTAATCCAAGTCTTCTCTCAGATTTAGACACATGCTGATTGGACTCTGGGTCCTACACCACTTCCTCCCTATCCTACGAATGGGTGAGGTTCCCACTCCTGCCTTGATTGCTCCAGTTGAAAAAGCCAGGCTCATGGCTGGCCAAGGTGTCCCATGCCTGTAATCCCAGTGAATTGGGAGGCTGAGGCAGGAGGATCCCAAGTTCAAGGCGAGAGGCAGCCTGTGTAACTTATAAGACCCTGTCTCAAAATAAAAGACAATGATATAGGGGCTTGGGGTACAACCCAGTGGTAATGCACTTGAAAAGTTATGTATGAGACCCTGGGTTCAACACCTAGAGGGAGGGGGGTGGGAGAGGGAGAGGGAGAGAGAGAAAAGAGGAAAGAAAGCCAGGTTCAGTGGGCTGCTTCTGTGTGAGCCCACTAATTAAAGATATTTTCATTGAAGAATATTGTAAGAACATATGCTAAATGAATAGACATGAAGCTTAGTATTCTCCCCAATATAAAGTAGGTTCAGAAACACTGCAGACTGCCCTCCAGGTCCTGAAAAAACCTGTTTAAGTGCATATCAGACATGGGGGTGCTTCATGGTACATTTGGCCTGGTGGCCTCTGCATCCCCTCCCTATGGCACAGAAGTGATGCTAGAATCTAGGGTTGTTGTTATTGTTGTTAGGTGCCATCAAGTTGTGTCTGACTCATAGCAACCCTCATAGGGTTTTCAATGGCTGATTTTTTTTTTCCAGGATTGCCTTGGGAGTGGATTGCCACGTCCTTCTCCCATTTTCGTGGTGCTGGGTATCAAACCCAGGACCTCAGAGACTGCAAAACATGGCTTTTCCAACTGAGCTAAATCACAGCCCTGTGGCTTCTGATCCTGTCAGATGTCGGAAGCTAAGCAAGGTCAGGCCTGGTTAGTCCTTGGATGGGGGACCGCCTGGGAACACCAGATACTATAGGCTTGGGAGAAGGACCCGGCAACTCACTCCCAAAAATCAATCCGCCATTGAAAATCCTATGAAGAATTTAGGGAGAGTACTGTTATTCTGTTGTGTCTGGGCACATGGAGGGGCCTTCACTGAAGGATGGAGCTATTTCTTGTCTCCTGCCACCTAACAAAGAGGCCTTCCCCAGACCTCCAGCCAGACAGCATTGATGTCCTGATGTAGTGGCCCTAGAGCAGGGTTGTTGTTGTTTTTTTCTCTCTCTCAATACTGCCCCCAAAAGGTCATGATGGCTGACAGGGCTGCTCCTAAGGGGTGGGTGTTTGTGTTGCCACCTTTCACAGGTGAAAAGAGGACTTAAGGAACTAAGCAAAGGGCCTGTGAAGCTGTGCTGTTCCTCTGGGGCTCGATGGGGCTGTTACAGGTCCCTGGGAAGAACTACACAGGTGTAGAAGAACTCAGCCTCCCTTTCTTTCAGTGATTACAACCCCCTCCCCCCACCCTAGTGTGCTTGCTTCCTCCTGTCTTCCCTTAATATGTGTTGGCGCTGGGATGCACAACCTTCAGCCTCCACACTGAGGGGGAAAAAAGAAAGGACTTTGTCCCTGATTGGGCCAGTGCATTGGTGATGGCAATGCGCTGAGAGAGGCTCCAGAGGAAGGAGCAACCCAAGGGACTGTGTGGGATGCTTGGTCGCTGCTCCTCCTACCCCCACACAGCCTGGAGCGCTTCCTGGTGCTGAACTTTGAAGATTTAGGGATTTGTTTTCATAAGGGAGGTGACAATCCTTCATACAAGCCATAGGATTCAGGGAATCATGGGCCCAAGAAATGGCAGAAGAGGCAAGTTCCTGTCCTTCCTTGTGCCCCTTCCCCACCTTCCTGGCACAGGACGGAGGTCTTCCTCCAGTTCTTATAGGTAGCCAAGAGGGGATGGCTCAGCTTCCTGGGTGGGTCTCCTTGTGAAAGGAAACTTCTCCCGCTCCTTCCCCCAAATCTCCATCACATTCTAAGCTTTTCATTTCTTAGAGGGTAGAAGCTTTCTTCTGTGCCGTAAACAATACAGCCAACCCTAGGGGGCTCTCCAAGGTAGAAGGTCATTCTGGAAATTATATCTAAAATTAGCAAACTGGTAAGAAAGGCCAGGCTTTCACGGGTCATTAGTCCATATGGTCACCCCAGAGCTGGAGCTGGGGGCAGAGGCTGTTTGGCTTAAATTTCTCTCTAACTCAAGAGAATTAATACATTCCAAGGAGGAAGGGCCACCAAGTCCATCTTATTCCTGGGGAGCAGCTGTGCTCCATTTGGCCATCCCAGAACTGGGCCTGAGGGTATAAGGGGGTTTGGTTTAAATTTCTCTCCTACTCAAATTCTAATTCCTGGAGAAGAGGGGACCGCATCCTATCCATCCCCTTGCTTCTGAGAAGAATAGAGGCTTAATATATTGTAATTAGTATTTTCTGAGAAAATTTCAAAACTCCCTTTGGGATTCCAAAACCAAGTTTCTTCTAGTATCTAACTTTAATTGCACTTGATACAATTTGAATAATTTCCTTTTGTCCTGTAGAAATGAATCCCACATCCGATACATCCTCTCTACAGTCTCTGAGAGGGTTAGATACATAGTGGTCTTCCTGGATTTTTCCAGAGCAATGAAAACAGGCAGGGAATAATATTAACCAACTTTCATACAACACAGTGCACCTTCATGAATGCTCTGTCTGAACTCACAACACTCTAAGGTAGGTGACATGATTTTCAACTTATGGATGAAGAACGTTGGCTCTGAGATAGTTAGGGACTTGCCCAAGGTGACCTAGCTCAGTTCATAACCCTAAGTCAAGCCAGAAGAGCCCTCCTGAAGACCTGACTGTGTGGTCCACATTTTCCACTGGGAAAAGACACAAAGAAGAAGAGAGAAACACAGCAGGTTGGAATTGTTATTGCCTTTGGCAATGGTGTGTGTGTCTAGAGGACAGGGCAGGGAGGGAGACTTATTTTTCACTCTCTACCTTGTTATGTCTTTAAATTATGAATGTAATATCTGTACAAAATTTAAAACGAGGTTTTAAAAGGAAGAGAGGAGAAGAATGGAATGTAGCCCAGTCCAGCCCTGGTCCCATCATAAAGTCTCTGTGTGATCTTGGATAAACCAGCTAAACCGGCTGTGCCTCAGTTTCATACCTGCCAAATGTGAATAAAGGGATTACTGCCCTGCCTACTAACTTCACTTGTCTATCAAATTCACTATAGTTTTCTGAGAGTAATGTCACAATTACTAATCTGGAATTGCCTGCACCCGTACCACTGTAGTGTCTGATCCCATCAGGTCTCAGAAGCTAGGCAGGATTGGACCTTGTTAGTACTTACACGGAAACTGCCTGGGAACATCAGGTGCTGTAGGTTGGGAGAAGGACCCTGCAGCCCACTCCCAAAAAACAATCAGCCATTGAAAACCCTATGAATAGCACAGAAGGCCAGCCTGGTCTACACAGTGAGACCCTGTCTCAAAAAACAGAACAAAAAAAGATCAAGAGGATTAATTAATTAATTAATTAATAGGGCACAAAGGCTCTAAAAGAATTAAAGACAACAATACAATCCAAAGGGGTTGTTCCAGGGCAGCATGCCACAGTGGCCCAAGAGTGTCAGGGAGAACTGGAAAGCAACAGCTTGTGTGTGACCCAAGTAGCCAATGTCTTCTTCACAGATCTTCTCGCTGAGACCTGTGACCACTCTGTCGAGATGATACCCCTAATATGCTCTATATTCTTTCTCCATGGCAATTGTCACCATCCAACATACTATCTATTTTGCTTTTTAAATCTTACCACCTATCACCCTCCTCTACAATGTAAACTACAAGAGGCAGGAATTCTTACCCGTTTTGTCCCATAGTAGCTGCTCAATAAATATTCACTGGGTGAAGGAATGAATGAACCAATATCATTAGAAAGGGGAAGATAAGTAGGGCAAGCTGGTTGAATCTGCCATTAATGAGACTCTCCTTGTCCTCTTGGGTGGCCTGTCAACGGAGGCAGGAGCAGGGCCGCCAGCCCTGGGGCTGGGATCCGTGGCTGCCTCCTCTGGGTATGCACTGGGAATGCACTGAACAGACCATCACAGCCCCACTGCTCCTTGACCCTGGCCTGCCGCTGTCTGGGTCAGTGACAGTATGGGACGTGCTAGCCACAGCATGGCCTGTGCAATAATGCATTTCAGGGAATGATAGAGAATTGCCCCACACTGGGCACATAATCTCCTCCTAAACACCTTCCTCCTCCTTTTCACCCTCCAACCAGCCAGCCACATTGCTTTCCCAAATCAGCAGGGCTTTTCAAGGGCTCCAGAATGCCAGCTTTCTCTGTTGTTAGGTGCCATCTAGTCGAGTCCGACTCATAGCAACCTTATGTGCAAAAGATGAGCCCTCACCATGCCATTCCTGGCACTGTGTCAGTGCTTCTATGCTATTCATAGGATTTTCAATGACTGATTTTTTTATGGAGTGGGCTGCCAGGTCCTTCTCCCAAGCCTACAGCACCTGGTGTTCCCAGATGGTGTCCCATCCAAGTATTGACCAGGCCCAACCCTGCTCAGCTTCTAAGATCTGAGGGGATCGGACGCCAGGCTACAGGGAGCCTTATACCAGGACCACACACATCCTGGCTTGACCTGCAGCAGCCCAGCCCTACTTCCCATCCCACTCTACCCCTGTCCTTCCTGCTGGCTTCCCTTCAGCCAGGGCAGAGGACCCTTGGTCCTGAGGATTCTAGCCTAAGGCAGTATGTGCATCTTCAAAGTGGGCAGGGGCCGCTTTTCTCATAGGGCATAACAGAGAGGCAGGCCCTGCGCTGGAATGATAACTCCACACACTTGCAGCTTCAGCCCCACACCAGCTCTTTTAATGCCTCCACAGCTCCTTGGGACAGGACGCACATCACACAAACACCACCTTTTCAGATGAAGACACAAAAGCCACTAGATGTTAAAGCAGACCATCCTGCCACCAAACTCTTTCACTCATTGTGTGAGGGTAGGTAAGTTTCCTACCCTGCGTGTGCCTCCGTCTCTGTACTTGTAAATTTACCCCACCATGTAAGATTGTCCTTAGGCTCAATCAGATGCATAGAAAGTCCATATGCAATGCATGACATGTAGAATGGGTCCTGTAGGTAGCTGCTGTCAGTAATCCACATCACTCTCAGTATCTTTATCATTATCATAAATACATGATCTCTTTCTAACATCATCTGCAAAATGAGAATCCTGATTCCTCGCCAGCTTTGAGCTACTGCATCAAACACACACACATACACACACACTATTGCCCAATGCAACAGATCACGGAACTCCAGCCCTTTGGAGCTACAGTGACCAGCCCAGACTCTGCCCAATGACTTTGGGAAGCACAGGGTGGTAACAGTGGCTTCAGGGTGATAGAAGGGCCAGGAAACAGGAAGTGTGGGGCCGAGTGTCCAGAAAGATCAGCAGACTGCAGGGACCCAAGGCCTGGAGTGCAGCCCCAGAGCCATCTTCAGTAGCCCTGGAGGAAGCGCCCCATAAAACCTAATGGGTGTTTGAAACCTCACCAGCAGGGTATGGGAGGAGGAGAGAGCATTCATCCCGCCCAGGGACCTGAGCTGAGATGCAGTGGAGGGGAGAGCAGGCCCCTGGGCCCCCGGGCAGGGCAGACACAGTAGCCTCCAACTGTGGTGCCTCTTGCTAGAAGCGATGCCCCTGGGAAACAGGGGCAGGAGCAGTGACACAGCACAGCTCATGCTGGCTCAGGGATTCTCTCCCCACCACTGCGCTCCCCAGCCCGGGTGCTTACTGGGTAGCTGGGTGCCCTGTTGCAGCCTGGCGGGCTGCCTTTCAGGGAAACTGGCTAGATCTTCCTTTAGCCAGAACCGTGCGCCCCACTCTGTGCCAGGCTTTGTGCCAGATACTGGAGACACTGGGAGGATGGCTACCACATGGTCCCTCCCATCTCAGTCCCACCTCCACCTGACAGGTGTGATGTTTCCAGCTCCCAGGAGAGGGAGGTGTCTGATGAACAAGAAGGTGACATCTGTCAGAGCAGAGAGGCCCTGGGGCTATGGCTATGACTCTGGGGAGGAGGGCCCAGGGGTCTGCCCTGAGTAGGGCAGGGCATGGGTCTGGGGCACATTTGACAGCCTCCTTCTCCGGGAAAGAGAGTGTCTGCTGTCAGGGGAAGGGCAGGGCCCCGTGGCAGGGGCCTGCTCGCACCCTCATTCCTTCTCTCCTTGGACGGCACACAGAGCCATCTCCGCCAACTGCCCACAGCCTATAATTCAGCTGCCCAGCTGCACTGGGTGTTTGACTGCTCTGATTGTGAGGAGGGAGATTACCAAGTGGAGGGCAGTGATTGGCAGGTGGCCCTGGGCCCAGCTGCCCTTGGAGCAGGGTGGGCCTCAAGTGAAGCTTGCTAGACCTGGGCTCCCAGCTCCTCAGGCCTCCCAGAGTCCCTGCATTCCCCCTTTACCTTCCTTGTTCCTTAGATCCCTGCATCTTCAGTGGCAGTGTGTGAATGAATACGCAAATGTCCCCCAGGCATCTGGTTAGAATTCAGATTCACAATCAATAGATCTGGAAGGGCCTGAGCATCTGAATTTCTAACAAGTTCCCAGGTGATGCTGGCGCTATGAATCCAGGCCCCACACTTTGAGTAGCAAACCTTTCAGATTTACAAGGCTTTTTCATGTATATGGTCTCCCCCGGCTCTCATAACAGGCCTGTGGTAAGATAGGGGTACGGAGGAATCAAGAATCATTGTCCTCCTCCTCGAATGCAAGGCACTGTGCTTGACATTTAGTAATTCTCTTGACATCTCTGCAAAAGAGCTCTTCCTAGAATTTCTAAGTGGGAAAAAGCTGAGATTCTGAGACAGTTATATCACTTGCCCAGAATCACAAACCTAACAAGTGTTGGGGTTGGAAATCAAACTCATATATTCCAACACTAGTCTCTTCCTCGATTCACAGATGAAGTTGGCAAATAGGAGACCCAGTTAAGAAGTAAAGGTCAGGGTGTAAGCTCTGAAGACAGAATGGATCTGAGCGTGGTGGGCTGTCTAAGAGTGTGGAATCCACATTGAGAATGCTTTGATTTGGAAACTAGGTGCCGAAGTTTGGATCTGGAATGTCTCCCAAGGGCACTTCCTTACAGGCTTGGTCCCAGCTTGGTGCTTTTGGAAATTGGTAGAAACTTGAAGAGATGGAGGTCTTCAGGCCATTTGGGGTATCCTGTTAAAAGGGATGGTGGGAACACAGTCCCTTCTTTCTCTTTCTTGTTGGCTTCCCTAGCTATAAGGTTGTTGGGGTTTTAGCTCTGGTTTAGCCTGGTTTAGAGCCAAACCTTCAACATAACAAATTGGCCAGTGGCGTAAACGAAGGACCTCGGGAGACCTTCTGATGGTAAAAAGGGGTAGGTAAGGTTTATTAGGTACTCCCCTGATGGAGAGCAAGGAGAAAACAGCCCCTATAGAGCAGAGCTCTATGCCCTTTAAGTGCTGGCTCTAGGCCTGCAGCATGGAATGCTGCAGGCTAAGTGCTGGTACAGGGCTGGGATTTAGCTCAGTTGGTAGAGCGCTGCGTTGAACTCTCTGAGGTCCCGAGTTCAATTCCCAGCACCGCAAAACTGGGAGAAGGGCCAGGCAATCCACTCCCAAGGCAATCCCGAAACAGTCAGCTATTGAAAGCCCTATGAGGGTCGCTATGAGTCGGATACCGACTGACGGCACCTAACAAGTGCTGGTACAGCTCAGCCTTAAAGGCACAGCCACAGCCGCTGGTGTTCCGTGGAGGTCAGTTGGCCTTGACTCTCGCAGTTCACCTTCTTTACCTCCCTCCTTCCCAAGGATGGGAGGAATTGGGAGGCTCTTCGTGGCTTGCTAGAACCCTTCGGGGCCCCTGGGCTTGATCCCGCCGGCTTGCTAGAAGGTCTTGCTAGAGTAGGGAGTGCTGGTCCAGGTGATGGGGTTCAAGTAGCAGTTGAGGGACAGTCAGAGAGGTAAGGGTGAAGGGGGGCGGGAGTCCTACTTTAATAGGGTCCTGGAGGGGTCACATGTTGGGATTCAGCCAATCAGAGCACCTACCTGACAGGTACAGCAGGTAAACTGATATACCTGCCAGGTGGGGACAGTTACTACCTGAAAATGCTGAGGGGAGCCAATCAAAATTAGGGTGGTTAGGGCAGATCAGGCTGGCCGGGGGCCATCTTTGCTCACTCGATGGGAGGGGCTGGTTTGAGTGAGTGAGATGAGCCCTGGAGTCAACTAGGGGTCAGCCCCTCAGGCTGTCATGAGGGACCCTAGTTGTGAGATATAATTTTAAAAATCCCCAACATAAGGTGAGTAGTTTTGCCCTACCACATGCCCCACCTCCCCGAGGCCTAAAAGCAATGCACCTGTCCATTCATGGGCTGGAACCTCCAAAACTGTAAGCCAAAATAAACATTTTCTCTTTATAAATTATTTCAGGTATTTGTTATGGTAATGAAAAGCTGACTTACACACAAATTTTGGCACTTGCAGTGCCCATGGGCAGTTTACCTAAGCTCTCTGGGCTTCATTTTTTCATCTGTGAAGTGGGAATGATAATACTAGGAGTATATTGTCATATATGTAATCCTCATAATAACGCTAGTATAATGAAAAGCCCTGGTATTATGCATCTGTTTACCAAGTGTAGACTCTGGAAATATAGCAATGGACAGAAAATAATGACCCTGCTCTCCATGGGCTGACATCCTAGTTTTTTGATGTGAGATGCTGTCAAATCAGGTCTTACTCACGTTGTTGTTGGTCAAGCACAACTCATAGCGACCCTATATACAAGAGATTGAAACACTTTCCGATTCTGTGCCAGGCACACATCTTATTTATATTTAAGCCCATTGTTGCAGACATTGTGTCAATCCATCTGGTGGAGGGTTTTCCTTTTTTTCTGCTGACATGCCATTCTCCCAAACATGATGTCTTTCTCCAGGGATTGGTCCTACTCATAGTGACCCTATATGCAGCAGAACAAAACAGTTACTGACACTTGCCACGCCCGGCACTATGTCAGTGCTTCTCTGCTATCCATAAGATTTTCCATGGTTGATTATTTTGAGAGTAGCCTGCCAAGTCCTTCTCCTAAGGCTACAGTACCCTGTATTCCCAGGCAGTCTCCCATCCAAGGACTAACAATAGCCAACCCTGCTTATCTTCTGAGATCTGATGGGATTGGATCCCAGGGTGGTACAGCTGCAGACGACATCCTGGTAGTCCCAGAATATCACCTGAAGTACTCAGCACAATGCTTGGCACATGGCAAAGCCCTCCATGAGCATTAGCTCAGCTTGTCCTCAACACCTGTCTCTGCCTTTGGCAGACATCATCAATTCATTACAGCATTCTTTCCCACCAAGCTCTCCCCTGGCCCCCAAATCTGTCTCAAGACAGCATTCCAGGCAACCTCTTCCACATCAGCAGTTTTGTCCTCCAAGTCTCTCTATATCAGCTCTAGGTACGTACACTGTAGCAGAACTCAAACATACAAACCTGAACCCCCACCCTGTGCTCTTACCGCACCACCACTTTTGCTAGATGAGAAACTAGAAACTGTGAGCCTTATTCAGGTGCTCTTCTGGCATGGGGCCAGGTCCCTGACCTAGAGCAAATACTCAGGTCACTGCTGAGTGGAGGGGTGGGTGAATTAGTGTTGCCTGGATACCGTCTTCCTCCTGTAACCTCTCCTGCGTGCTTGCCACAGTACAAAACTTCCTCCGCTTTAGAGTTAGTCCTCTGAGTTATGTGGCCTATTTCCCCCGGAGCGCCCAGAGGAAAGTGATCGCATACCTCTGGGATTCTCACAGGGGGCTGTATCAACCACATCTTTTATTTTCAGTTTTCTGATGCAGCGATACCTAGGGTCCTACTGGTGCTGGAGAAACTGCCCACCCACAGGTAGCCAATTTCTATGGATAATAAAGAGCTCTACTGCAAGTGTGCTCTTCAAATGCAAACCAGCTGACCCAGAGCCCACACCCTACCCCCAGCAACCTCCTCCATTGGCCACCATCCACCTGCCCGAGGCCCCCCAATGCTGGGTACCAGACAGCTAACGACAGTTCCTATGCCCTAGGACCCATGGAAACCATTCAAAGTTGTTGTTGTTAGGTGCTGTTGAGTCATGTCTGACTCATAGCGACTCTCAGAGGGTTTTCAATGGCTGACTGTTTCGGGGTTGCCTCAGGAGTGGATTGCCGCATCCTTCTCCCATTTTTGCAGTGCTGGAAATCGAACTCGGGACCTCAGAGACTACAGAGCAGTGCTCTACCAACTGAGCTAAATCCCAGCCCCCCATTCAAAGTAGCCAACCCTCAATTTGCTCACCCTGCCTCCTCTACACTTTCTCGAGGAAACCACAGTCAAGGCAAGAGTTTACTGTGCCCTCTCCATCTCCCAGGCCTTGTAATCAACCTTGGTGCTTTCTTCTATTCTCTTTCCCTTTCCATTTCCCTTCCTTCTTTCTTTCCTTCCTTCCTTCCTTTTTTTTTTTTTTTTTTTTTTTTTCAGTACTGGAGGATTAAACCCCAGGGCCTTGTGCATGCTAGGCAAGTGCTCCACCACCAAGCTGAGCCCCCAGCCCCTTTTTTATTTTTTGAGAGAGAGAGTCTCAATAAATTGCACAGGCTCTCTCTGGCCTTGAATTTGCAATCTTCCTGCCTCAGACTCCTAAATCACTGGGTTGTAAGCATGTAGCATGGTATCTGGCAACCTCGGCACTTTCTGGTCTGCACACCACCCCTTCCTCACGGTGATGTGGTTTGGTATGTGCTCCCCACCCTTGAGACCCCCAAGTAATAAGCCATCTTTCCTGGCAATCATCTCCTATCTATTGGCCTTACTATATCTCGAATTTTCTATCAAGGCACTGTATTTTATTTTTTGAGATAGGGTCTCACTTATGTAGCCCAGGCTGGCCTGGAACTAACAATTTTCCTTCCTTAGCCTTCCGAGTCCTGGGATTACAGGCATGCACCACTCAACTCCTGGCTTAACATGCAGAGATAGGTAGATAGATAGGTAGATATACATTTTTTTTTCTTTTGTAGTACTGGGGGTTGAATGCAGGGCCTCATGCATACTAGGCAAGTTCTCCAACCACTAAAGCACAACCCTGGTTCTTTTTTTTTTCCTAAGACAGTGTCTTTTTGTATTGCACAAGCTTCCTCCAGCCTTGAATCTGCTATCTTCCTGCCTTAGCCTCCCAAGTCACTGGTATTACAGGTGTGTGCACTCTACCCAGCTAATACATATTTTAAAGCAGAGACAGAGCCAAAGACACTCTCCCATTCCATGAATCTAATGTCTTTGAAATTTTACTCTAAATTTTTACTTCATCACTAAAATACATAAGTTTTTATTTTCATTTTGTTGTTGTTGTGCGCCATCGAGTCGGTATCCGACTCATAGCAACCCTCATAGGGTTTTCAATGGGTGACTGTTTCAGGATTGCCTTGGGAGTGGACTGCCAGGTCCTTCTCCCACTTTTGTGGTGCTGGGAATTGAACTTGGGACCTCAGAGACTGCAGCGCAGTGCTCTACCAACTGAGCTAAATCCCAGCATGCTGGATGATAGACTGACTTTAAATGAGTGAATAGAAATTGATCAGTTCTGTACAGTGTTAGAAAGGTAGCTTTGGGAAGAAAGCGTACAGCAAGGAGGGGTCCCCTGGGCAGTGTGGTGACATAGGTAGGTAGAAGGGAGGAACAAGAGAAAACTCAGACATCAGTGATTGTCCCACCTGGCCAAATTCCATCTTGGCACTCAAAGGGCTAGGCGAGGGGGTGGGGAGAGTGGAAAGGCACATGAGGCCTGGCGAGGGGTGGCGGGGAAGGAAGCTTGTACTGTGCAGGGAGCTGAGAAGCTCAGATCAAGCAGAGAGGTACAAAGGAAAGAATTGCCAACAGCACCTGGATTCCCTGGCTGTCAGCCTGGTGCGCTTCAGAGAGGACGAGCAGGTGATCAGGACCAGGCTGTCCACATGCCACCGGTCCCCAGTGACAGTCAGGACAGCTAATCACCATGCTAGGCTTGAGTGGGACCCAGGCCTTTGGTTCCCGGCCCTAGGCTGGAGAAGAGGTAGAGGAGGAGGGGTAAAGGGGAGCAGGGGGCTCCCTCCCCTTCCAACCTGCAGTCTGTCGCCTGGCACAGAGCCTGCCCTCCGCCCAGCAGTGCTTCCCAGCCCTGCAGAAAGCCTCCCTGCAGGTCCCGCTTTATAGCCTCTGCCAAATGAAGCACAAACTTAAGTACATCGCCTCCCCAACAGGACAGGGGAGGGGGGCGGGGTGGCGTGCTGGGCTTTTTCGGCCCCCTAATCTAATCACTGGTGTGGGTCATTTCAATTACGGACACCGGAGAGTGGTAGGGGCGTGGTTGCTCGTAAAAGCCTCCATGCTGGGGCTCAGCTAATTATCAGGCTCTCAAGGCAGGTAAATAACTGAGGCCCTAGAGGCCAGCAGCTGAGATGGCGCCTGAGCTGGGGAACCGGTGGGAAGACTGCGCTGTCACGGGGATGACCAGGTGGGGCTGCAGGGTTTGGGGAAGCTGGGGTCTCTACCCTAGACTGACCCTCCACTGCCTCCTGGGGATGAGCTGAAGTACTCTTTGCCTTAAAACCAAACTTCCCTCATGGCTGGTGGCTCTTTTTGTCCTGGTTCTGACCCACCTGGTTCAAAGTCAAGCCTCAGGAGTCTGATTGTGTATAGAGATTTAAGCAGGGCTTCATATCTGTGAAAAACTGGGCTCAGGTTCAGTGTGGGTTCAATATATTAAAATGTAGAGGGTTGAGGTTCAGGTTTAAAATTTTAATCCTGTGTATAGGTAGACAATTTTTTTCAGTTTTTTGTATAATAAAATATTAATGATACAAGTCCAAAAAAAAAAAAAACATTAACCTGAACCCAAACCCACTTTTTCATTGGGTTCAGGTTCAGAAAGTCTTTTAAAAGTGCTTGACCTGCCTGAAACAGATTCAGGGTTTGGGTACTGTTGAAAGCACCGCTATCCACATACAGGATTTAAACCCAAGCCGAACCTTCTGAATTTTCACATTTTGAACCTCAACCAGAACCTGAACCCAATTTATCTCAAGTTTAAAGCCCTGGATTTAAGAGTTGAGAAGCTCAACTTCCTTTACCACTCTGCCGCCACCTCCTCTGGGATGACAGCCCATGCTGCAGAGAGGTGGGAGGGGGGAGGTAGAGTGCCTTGGGAAAGAGTGACCCTCTGTCACCTGGTTATCTGCAATACACAAGGCTGCAGAGGCTTTGGGAGGTCTTCTGCAGCCCTTGTTGCTGTTGTTGTTAGGTGCCATGAAGTCAGTATCCAACTCATAGCGACCCTCTGTACAACAGGGGAAACACTATTGTCAGTGCTTCTCTGCTGTTCATAGGGTTTTTAATGGCAGATTGATTTTTGGGAGGGGGTTGCTAGGTCCTTCTCCCAGCCTACAGCTTCTGGTGTTCCCAGGGGGTCTCCCATCCAGGTACTAACCAGGCACAATCCTGCTTAGCATCCGAGATCTGACGGGATCAGATGCCACAGGGCTATAGCTGCAGGCTCGGCAGCCCTAGCTGGAAGTTCTCTTGAGATATTAGAATGAGTTAAAGACTACCCTGCTAGCCTGGGGCTGGGCTTCACTACCTCTGTATCCTAAACATCCAGGAAGTCCCCAGAGCTGGAGCTGTGGTTTCTTGGTGAATACTAAAACGACCTTCAATTCTGGGAAACAGCAGATGGTAGGACCATTCACAGCTGGGAGAATCCCATTTTTACTCTGTTCCTCAGTTTCCTTCCTCTGTGAAACAGGAATTGTGAACTGGATAAGCATTTGGAGGGGCTGAGCCAAAGCTGCTCTGTATGTAAATGAGGGCTGCTGGCAACCCCTGTTCCTTCTATAGCACAGGGCTCTATTCCAGGAGGTCTATAGTACCCTGTGTTAATAAATAATATCATTGCCTCAGGCTGCAGCCCTGACCCTGGGGGTTACTGTGAATTCTTAGCTGCCAGTGAAAGCTGTGGCAAAAGATCTCTTTAGAGTATTGAAAAGTAAAGGTGTCACTGTGAAGATGAAGGAGCGCCTGACTCATGCTATGGTATTTTCTGTCACATCATATGGTTGTGAAAGCTAGACACCGAATAAGGGAGACAGGAGAACTGATGTGTTTGAATTATGGTGCTGGAGACCATTATTGAATATACCATGGACTGCCAAAAGAACCAACAGACCTGCCTTAGAAGAAGTGCAACCAGGGTGCTCCTTGGAAGCAAGGATGGCTAAGCTCCATCTTATGTATTTTGGACATGTAGTCAGGAGGGACCACCAATCCCTAGAGAAGGACATCATGTTTGGGAGAGTGGCAAGTCAACAAAACAAGAAAAACCCTCCACTAGATGGACTGACACAGTGTCTGCAACAATGGGCTTAAAAATAAATAAGATCGTGTGCCTGGCACAGAATAGCAGAGTGTTTCCTTCTGCTGTACATAGGGTCACTATGAGTCAGACATGACTTGAGAGCACCTAACAACAACAAGTTGAGACCAGGGCCACTGGGAAATAGACAGAGGGAGTCCACTCTGTGGCCAGGCTTCACCAACAAAGGGCTGCTTCTTAGATGGCAACATAAAGAACCTGGGCAACGGGTAAGGTGGCTCATGCCTTTAATCTCAGCAACTTGGGGCAGAGGCAGGAGGATCACAAGTTTGAGGCTAGAGGCAGCCTACGTAACTTAGTGAGACCTTGGCTCAAGGGTATGGAACAAAGGTGAGATATGAGGAAAGTGGAAAGGAAGTTGTCTTTGGGACCCCCACTACTCAAGCCCCTGTGCAAGGGGGTGCTGGATGACATCGCCCTTGGCCTTCAGATGCTATAATAAAGGTACTACTGGGAAGATCCAGAGCCTAAAACGGAATTCTAATAGAGGTAGCTACAAATCAGCCCCCCCAACACAAAAGACTCGAGACTGGCCTCCATCCGTCGATAACAGACAGATCTTCCATTTATTTTGTGGTATACTAGTAGTAGTTGCTTTTCAACATGCTGTTAAATACATTGCTTCATTTTGATCTCATAACTTTGTGATAGACAGAGAACACATATTAGCAGCTCCAATTTCAAACACAGTACATTGAAGCCTGAGGAGTTCAGTTCAAAGTCCTCTGGGTAGACAGGGATGGAACCAGGACCAGAATCAGGTCACCTGGCTCTGAATCTGGCCCCTTCTCCAGCATGCAATTAGGAGGGAGGCTCCCTAGCAATGTGTTTCTCTGCACGCCTTTTCTTCCTCTCCCCCTCTGTTTCCTGGGGGAGGAAGTGGAGAAAGCCAGAATCAATACAAAGGCTAAATAAACACATGGAGCCAGAGGAGGCCAGTGATGGAAAGCAGGAAGTGAAGAAGGAAACAGGTGGAGCTTTGCATGGGCACTTCCTGTTCACAAACTTCTTAGGTTCCTCATTTCATTAACAGCAGCAGTGGAATTTCATGGACAATTGACGTTGAGGACTAACTGGGAGGTAATGAGAGAGGGAAGGTGCAGGTAAAGGCTGTTTGAATTTAAATTCTTCGGGGAGATGAAGGGGGGCAGATTTTTTTAAAGGCAATTTTAGGCCGGGGGAGGGGCGGGGGGGGGTAGTTCCTAGCAAACAGCTTTAGACTTTTGGTCCGCTGCAGGCATCATTAGGACCGAGCCTCACACATGCTTTGCAAGAGCGTATTTCGGTTTTCACAAGCCACTCCACAGTGCCCAGAGAGAGCACAGGGTGATGGTGTAGAGGCCCAGCACGGCCAGGTAGCTTCGGAAGAGCAGCTGGTCAAAGCGGTACAGGAGCGCCAGCCACTCAACCTCCTGTTGGTCCACCTGCTCCTGAGTGCAGAGGTGGTTGTTGATGGATCGAAGCTGGAACCAGACTTCTGTTAGGGTCCCTGCCTGGACCTGGTCCTCTTGACAGGCTGGGGAGTCTGCTGATAGAGGAAAACATTCTAGATGAGCCAGGGCTTTGCCAGGCTAACCTGAAACTTTCTGTGGAAGCTGATGCCCTCATCCTTCAAGGAGAGTTGTGGGCAAATCTGGGCAATGGGTTGGGTTGGGGTTGGGGACTCATCCTACCTGCTTAGGGGGAGGCACACTGAGCAGAAAGAAGACCCAGAGAACTTGGCAGAGCTGTACTGTATAAGTAAAGTGTATGTAGCTTAGATCCCCCTGGGAGGTTTTTGGAGCTAGAGGCCAGCCCGAGTGGGAGGTTCAGAGGCTAGGATAGTTCTTATTCTTTGTCACATTAAGCAACTGAAACAAAAATTCTCCCCCTTTCTCGCCCCCTACCCTTCTTTTTCCTCTCCCTCTCTCTGTTCTCTCTCTCTCTCTCTCTCTCTCTCTTTCTGTGTGTGTGTGTGTGTGTGTGTGTGTGAGAGAGAGAGAGAGAGAGAGAGAGAGAGAGAGAGAGAAAGAGAGAGAGAGCGAGCATGCAAGGACTCAAGTACAGGCCAGAACTCTACTATTCTGGAGTTAATGGCTTGGTCACCTTAGGTAATTGGTGGAAAACTGAAAAATTAAACAAGCTATGGTGGCAGAAGATCTGACCTTCAAGCCACAGTGACCTCCAGCAGATTACCTTTCAGTCCCCAGCGGTAATATAAAATGCAGCATAGGGACTGAGAAGCAGGTGTTTTTTTGTTGTTTTGTTTTGTTTTGTTGTTTTGTTTTGTGTTTTTGGTTGAACCCAGAGCCTCACATGCTTTGTGAGTGCTCAATCACTGAGCTGCACCTCCAGGCTATTTTTTATTTTGACAGAAGTTCTCATTAAGTCACCCAGGTTGCCTCTGGCCTCAAACTCACAATCCTCCTGCCCCAGCCTCCTAAGTCACTGAGATTCAGTCATGCTCCACCGCACCCAGCTAGAAGCACGTGTCCTGATGTCTTCACACAGTTCAACACATGGCCTGGTTCTTCCCGCAATGGGCACTGGCAATAAGGGTGATGAAGCAGACAGGACAGGGATCTCAAAGCTTCTCACTCACCTGTTACCCCAGCCCCCTGGGCTCTGGGCTCCATTCTAGAGGCATCAGCATCAACATCCCCTCGAAGGCATAAGAGCAGCCACTTCCGCCCACTGCACCGCTCATCATGGAGGAATTTGACCAATAGGATGGACTTAGCCAAGCTGAGAAGCAAAAGGGCCATGCAGACTGTGAAGAAGACCCCTAGAGAAGGCACCAGGGCAGAGAGGGGGTGGTCAGCCAGATTCGCAGGGGCCTCTCCCTCCTCCCATCTGAAATGCAATATGGGATCTTTGACCATAGTGTAAGACAGGTGTTAGGTGAGCCTGGAGCTGCTTACCAATTAGAGAGGTGCTCCCTGTGCTCCTCGGCACCTCGTCAGACATGTTGACCCTGAAGACAGTGTAACCCACCAGCACGCTGGTCTTGAACACAATCCTCGCTCGGCAGTTGGGCGGCAGGTAGAAGCTCCCCAGGTCCACAAGCATCAGGAAGATGCTGGGAATCAACAGACTCACCACATAGGCGAGTGGGCACCTGCGAATCACCACCTGGCCAGGGACAAGGAATCTGTGGGATCTAAGCCAGTGGACTAATGATTGGACAAATCAATAGCCAGGAATACTCCCCTAAGTCCCACCATTTTTGCACAACGTGAAAAGTGTGTGTAGCTTACCTTAGAAACATGTTTGAAGTTATTTTATGATTCAGAAAAGTGGTAAAAAAATCCTTTAAGCTTTTACATAGAGCCAATATTAATATTATTGATGTCTATAATAATAAGCAGTTAGCATTTAGTTACTGCTTGCTGTGTGCCAGGCATTAGACTGAGTGCTCCATGTTTATTACATTCAATCCTCACAACTGTAAGAGCTGGTATTATTTCCCTTTTACAAACAAGAAAATAGAGGTTCAATGAGGTTGAATTACTTGTTCAAATTCACACAGTTGGTGAGAAACTGTCTTTGAACCAAAATTTTCCTTCTCTTAAACTACTTGTTATGCAATATTGTGTGTTATTTTCAGTTCAGTCTACCTCCTTACTTGGAACGTGAGCTCCTTAGTGCCTGGGGATCTGTCAGAGTCTGGGCAGAAAAGAATGGCATATAAAATGGGGAAATTGGGGGGGGGGTTGTTTGTTTCTAGTTTTTGTGGGGTTTTTTGTTTTGTTTTGTTTTGTTTTTTTGTTTTGTTTTGTTTTGTTTTTGTGTGTGGTACTGGGGAGTTGAACCTGGGGCCTCACGTATGCTTTTTGCAAGTGCTCGACCCCTGAGCTGTACCCCCAGCCCTTCTTTTACTTTGTATTTTGAGACAAGGTCTCACTAAGTTGTGCAGGCTGCCTTTGGCCTCAAACTTGCAATCCTCCTGCCTCTGCCTCCTGAGTCACTAGGATTAAAGGAGAGTGCTACCACACTTCACCTCTAAATGGAGAAATTTCAAATGCGCTCAGTAAAGAGACTATTTGCAAGGTGTAGACAGGCACACAGAAGCCACAAGAAGGAAGGCAGTACTCCAGGGTCTTTTGGGAACCCAAGGAACAAAGGACTAGGAGTGGTGGCCAGACTTGGGAAGACAGAAAGCTGCGCAGAGAGGCAAGAACTGTGGCTTTCCTCTAGAGACATAGCTAGCCTGATGCATGGAGTGATAAATATCCCTCCCTGTTCTCCCTCCTCCAGTCTTTTGTCACTGCTCCTGTCCCTGCCTCCCATTAGCCAAACATGACCAGGGATCCCATCTCTGCCGGCCCCAGCTCAGTGTCCAGGAGCACTCAGCAGGAAGGAAAAGAGGGAAGTGGGTCCCCCTGGAGTGGGCACCATGCAGAGCTGTTGAGTGGCTTTTGTAGCTTGGAAAATCACCGCTATCATTGCCAGTTTTTATACCTAGCTTCTCTGGGATGGTGATGGGAAGTGTCTTTAAGAAACACCTTCTATCCTTGAATCTTTCCTAAAAAGAAATCAGAGAATGGCAGGGCTGCTTCCCCCACTAAAGGGTGAGGTCTCATCTCATCTCTGACATGGTGATAACCCCCAAGGAGCCAGACAGAAGACCTATCTTATGGTGGACATTCAAGAAGTGTGTTTT
Organism: Pedetes capensis; assembly: GCA_007922755.1. Classification (NCBI taxonomy): domain Eukaryota; kingdom Metazoa; phylum Chordata; class Mammalia; order Rodentia; family Pedetidae; genus Pedetes; species Pedetes capensis. Next base: position 33,072 of record VMDO01002145.1, read on the forward strand.
GAACAAATGAACATCCTGGGCCCTTTGCTGTTGGATTTAGATGGAAATAATGCTCAGGCTCTCCTACTTTGGGTTTCGCTAAACAGTGGAGGCCTGCAGCAGTAGCCCTGTGGCATCCGATCCCGTCAGATCTCAGAAGCTAAGCAGGGTTGGGCCTGGTTAGTACCTGGATGGGAGACCGCCTGGGAACACCAGAAGCTGTAGGCTTGGGAGAAGGACCTGGCAACCCCCTTCCAAAAATCAATCTGTCATTGAAAACCCTATGAACAGCAGAGAAGCACTGACAATAGTGTTTTGCCTCTTGTACACAGGGTCACTATGAGTCGGATACCGACTCGACGGCACCTAACAACAACAACAACAACAAACAGTGGAGTGCTTTCTGTGTGTGAGGCAGTGTGCTGGATGCTTTTATGCATAGGATGTGGTGTATTTAATCCTCACTGCCAAGTTGGGAGTTAATATCCTCCACTGTCTAGATTTTCAAAAATGGAGCCCAGGCCCTTGAGTAAGATGAGTAGGTGGCAGAGCTGGGATGTGCCATTACATCTTCTCCGTCATGGCGTAGCTATAACTCTTGCTCCTCCTAGACCTTTGAATGTGTGCGGTGTTCTCATCCCTCACCTCCATCTCCTACTCTGAGAAGAAGTGCAAAGAAACGAGCCAAGGCAGAGAGGACCTGCAGAGGCCAGCAATGGAACAGAGGGTGGCAGGGGAGCAGCTCAGCTGGGGAGTCCAGACACACCTTGCTGTTGAGAGCGGAGGCTCCCAACTCAGTGGAGCTCGGCAAGCCAGAGCTGGGTGGCAGACCGTAGTCTGGCTGTTGTCTTTCACATTAAACATAATTGTCTGCAAATATCTACACTACAACAACACTCGCCGCTTTGCAATAATTTGGTTAAAGCACATTTCTGCTGAAGTGCGGTCAACCAGAAAAACAACAACAAAATTAACTGTCATCTGTCTACATCTCTCTAGCTCTCATCATCAGGCTGTGGCTGAGATGGCTGTGGAGGCAGGAAAAGAGGGATAAAGTCAGAGTCAAAGGGGGGTTTATGTTGTGACCCAGTCTGGGCTGCTGGTGATCTGGCCTCTTGGTGGGGAGGGAGGCAATCCAGCCTGCCTCTCTGGGGGCTGGAAATTGGAACACCTCCCCGAGACATCACAGCAGAGATTACACAAATAGGAAGAAAAGTCTAGGAATGCCATCTTAAAGAATAAGTAGGCATGGGGGTTAAGTAGAAAGAGCCCAGTCTTATTACTAAGGTAACAGTTTCCGAGTGCCTCGGCTTTAAGAGCCTATATGAGCAAATCTGCATGATCCTGCGTGAGGCAGTCAACCTCTCCAAGCCTTGATTCTCCCTCCTTTTTAAAAAGTAGTTTCCTTTAGCCTCACCAAACATCCTGGGTACAATTGAGATGAGCTGTTGTGCTCTTTAAATAAAGTTCCTATACAATTAGCACGAGGGCTGGGATTTAGCTCAGTGGGTAGAGCGCTGCGCTGCAGTCTCTGAGGTCCTGAGTTCAATTCCCAGCACCGCAAAAATGGGAGAAGGGCCTGGCAATCCACTCCCAAGGCAATCCCGAAACAGTCAGCCATTGAAAACCCTATGAGGGTCGCTATGAGTCGGATACCCACTCGATGGCACCTAACAACAACAACAACAATTAGCACAAGCAGAGATGATTCCTCTCCACCCAGAAGCTGAGGCAGGCAGGAAATATAAATCTAGACCAGAACCAAAGATCAGCAGCATGGCTCCTCAAAATCCCTGATTTTGTTTTCATTATCTCATTTGCTCTTCAGGGTCCTTCATTCCTTTGTTCAATAAACATGAAGTAAGCACAAACAGGTTGCCAGGCACTGTGATAAACCCTAGAGAGTTAGCACCATTAATAGGATAGGTCCCTGTCCTGGCCGTCTTGTGAGTCTGGTCATTGGGTGTTTCCTGAGTCTGTAGGCTAAGGGAGTTTTGCCCTAGAATAGACTATAACCACAATCTGCATCTCACTTAGATGATGAGAACTGGAACCTTCAGAGTTTGTATTTTGATGCTATTTCAGACTTCAAGGTGATACTAGAATGGGATAAGACTTGTGAGGATGTTGGGGTAAGTGAATGTGTTTTGCCTGTGAGGGAGATCTGAATTTTGAGGGACCAAATAATGGTCCTTCTACTGGTTTGAACAATGTCCCCAAGATATCGTCTCATTCCTTAAATCTCAGAATGAAACCTTATTTGGAAACAGAGTCATCAAAGGTATAATTAGTTAAGATGAGGTTATACTGCGGTACAATGAGCCTTGAATCCAATGTGACTGATGTTCTTAGAAGAGAAGAAACACACAGAGAGAATGCCATGTGAAGAAGGAGGTGGAGATCGGAGCAATGCACCTATAAGCCAAGGAATATGACTGATGGGTGGCAATGACCAGAAACTGGGAAAGGGGCATGGAATAGATTCTCCCTCCAAGGGCCAGAAGGTTAGGTCCTATTTGATTTTAGACTACTAGCCTCCAAGACTGGAAGAGAATAAGCTTCTACTGTTTTGAACTACTCAGCTTGGGGTACTTTGTTATGATAACCTTGTGAAACTAATCAAGGTGACTTTCCCAGTCACGTACAGTGCATAGACAGCAAAGAATGGACTGGAATATATGTTCAGTTGTGTGTCAGCATGATGTAGGATTGGGCACATGGTTTCTGGAATTAGATTGCTTGGGTTCAAGTTAAGTCTCCACTGGTCACCTTGAAATCTAGAGCAAGTTATTTCTGTGCATCTCAAGTCATCCATTTATAAAAACCCAGAAGCAATGAGTAGCCATCTTGTAGAGATGTGACGATTGTATGTTCAGGCTCTTAAAATGCTGCCTGGTAGAGAGCCAGTGCTCAGTTTTGTGGTTAGCATTATCATGTCTTCCTGGGCAGATTTTGAGGCTCATGATAGATATCAGGAGGCTTTTTAACTCACCTACATGTTAAGTGCCTGCAGCCGTAGCCCTGTGGCATCCAATCCCGTCAGATCTCGGAAGCTAAGCAGGGTCAGGCCTGGTTAGTACCTGGATGGGAGACCTCCAGGGAACACCAGAAGCTGTAGGCTTGGGAGAAGGACCTGGCAACCCCCTCCCAAAAATCAATCTGCCATTGAAAACCCTATGAACAGCAGAGAAGCATTGACAATAGTGTTTCCCCTGTTGTACTGAGGGTCGCCATGAGTCAGATACCGACTCGATGGCACCTAACAACAACATGTTAAGTGTTTGCCATGGAGGTTGGCACATGATGGGAGCCAAAAAGATGTTCAATGAACTGCACTGGAGTCAGTTTTAGTTCCAATGGGATGGGAATGTGGAGTTATCCCAAATGGGGGCTAGCCCATGGAGATTGGTCTTTCCTTGAGCCACTTCTTGTAGACTGTGCCAGCACCAAGAATATGAGTTTCGCCTGGGGAGAAGGTATGTCCCCAGCTCCATGAGACACTACTCTCTGTAAACATGTCCCTACCTAGAGCCCATCATTTCTAATGGACTAAAGGAGGTGGTGCCTTTAAATTCCACAGAAAGGGAAGAAAAAGCACTTTTGTTTTAGCCCGTGTTCTCCATTAGACACCCTTCAGGTGTTAGCAATATTATGCCACAATTTCATTATCCATTAAAGCCAGGTAATAATAAGTACACAAAGGTATTTGGAGCCTATTGATGTTAATGAAAGAGATCAATCTAATTCAGAATGTGTGTGTGGAGAGCTCCTTGGAGATGGAATAGGCCCCAAGGTTAGCCTCTAATTGCCTCCTTGATGGTAGACCCCACCAGTACTCAATTTTGCATGACCGTCTTTATGACATAGTTGGAATTTTGACGCCCATCCTCACGCTTCATACAGAAGCCCATTTGCCTCCTCTCCCAAGCCCCCACCCCACAACATTCCCAGTTCAGAAAGAATGGGAAAGTTGCCACCATTGAAGTAAGGTCCTTGCACTGGGGTGAGAGCCCTGTGAAGCTGACTGTGGGTTTAGCTGGATTAGCAGAAAGTCCATGATTCCCCCATTACTTGAATGACCCTGGAAGGATTGCTAGGGCTTTAACACACAGAGAGATTCTCTCTCTCTCTCTCTCTCTCTCTCTCTCTCCCCCTTCCCCCCATCTCTGTCTCTCTCTGCTTAGAAAGATCTTCTATCAAGTTTTATGAGCTGCATTCAGTGGAAATCGCTCAAAACTACCTTTTTTTTTTTTTTTTTTTTTTTTTTTTTTTTTTTTTTTTTTTTTTTTTTTTTTTTTTTTTTTTTTTTTTTTTTTTTTTTTTTTTTTTTTTTTTTTTTTTGGAGTTCTCTGTGGGCATCCCAATTCCTGCCTGAATGAGCACTTTGCTCAGAATGAGGATGTCTGTGGGTAGGGCTGGTTTTGTTCCCATAGCTGTCCACCTTTCTTCACCCAACACGAGTTTCTAAATTTTATCCCTACCGCCCACTTCTACCCGCATGCTAAAAAAAAAAGAAAGAAAGAAAAACCTGCCATACAGAAATCGAATGCTCACCCTGCTGTTTCTGGGAACCAGCACCTCCTATAATGTATTGAAAGAAACCTCCTCTCCCATGGCAGCTGGATTGGGTCCCAGGCTGCACACAACTTCCTTGTAGGGAGAAGAGCGTTCTCTGGGCCCCCTGTGGAATGTAGCCTGACTCCAAAGCACCAGCAGTGCCCTCTGATAAAGAATACGTGTCCCAGCGCCGGCAGCCATCATTGCACATTAGCTGGAACTAACAGGGCATCCAGAGCACTTGATTTAGTCTAAATGGCAGCAGTGTGCGCGAAGCGTGGGATGCTGGTGTATCTAGAATAGATCGTTGTCCCAGCTGCCTGTCCCTCCTGTCTCCAGCCTCCTGCTGAGAAGCCTGAACTGGGACATGGCAGGTGATTAGATTAGGAGGGAGATGGCCCTTTGCCGTCAAGACCCTGGCAGGCCCAGTGTTGGCACTGGACGGGGCTTGTGGATTCCACATCACTGGCGAAGGACTTCTGAAGGACACCAGGCTGCCTTGGATGCTAGGCACAGAGTGGGATGTCTGATGCGGAGTAAGAGTGATGAGCCCAGGCCAGGTGCACATGGCAACCGTGGGGAGGCGGGGCAGCCAAGAAAGTAAGAAAGGAGAACCACGATGGTGACAGATCCTACTTTAAGGGTTTCAAGAGCTGCAAAACCATTCCTGAATCTGGTTAGTATAATTAGTAACTTGGCTCCACATTCTTCCATTACTCTGTTTCAGAGAATCAGGATGGAGGCAAACCTTGCGGGGTGACCCACCTGAGCCCACAGGGCAAAGCTACCTGGGGAAGAACCCCTAGAACATGAAATCAAACAGATGCCTGCCTCCAGCCCACCTCCATGTAAGCACTGTGAAAAGCGGGGGGGGGGGGGGAGGAGGGGGGAATGTGGCAGGGAGGAGAGCAAGGGGACTGCACCGTGGCGCCTGGACCCCGCAAAACCTTCCCTCCATTATGCAATCTCTTACATCTCTGCCTATCATATTCCAAATGGAGGGAGAAGATAGAAAGCCTTCACCTGCTGTCGAGAAGACAAATTAATATTTAGGGTGAAGGATGACACGTAACTGCAAATAATGGCTGCTCTGTGGAGAGAGAGTGCGTGTGAGCGTGTATGCACGCACGCATGCGCACATGTGCATGCAGGCATCCGTTCTCCTGTTTACCTGCCCCAGCTCTTGCCTCTGTCTGTCTCCTCCGTGCCGTGTAGGTAATGGTGTGTGCAGTGTTCTCCAGAGTCCTTGGTAGGTGACTATCCTCCACCTTGCACATTCTACTCCCTCCCATTTCCCTTTAATGCTCTTCATTATTTGGGCTGCATTAATAATGTTTGCAGGCTGATATCTTTAAAATTAATGAGGTGTTTACTCTTAGCCAAGAAACTCATTGAAATTTACAAAATAAAGTTCTCTTTTCTTCCCTTTCCCTTTTCTCTCATTTAAAAAAAAATGGACAAAGACAAGGGATGTGGCTCAGTATGAGAGTGCTTGCTTAGCATGCACAATGCTGTGGGTTCGATCTCCTGCACTTCCAGAAGAAGAAGAAGGAGGAGAAGAAGGAGCAGCAGCAGAGGTGGAAGAGGAAGCTGCAAAGGAGGAGGAGGAGGAGGAAGGACAAGCAGGCCACAATGCACACGTTGTTAAAACCCAAGCAGAACTCTAGGCAAGAATCCAAACCCTGCTAGGAAGGCATGAGCTGTGATTAGCTACTGGTTCAAACCCTGGTGTGTCTTGTTGTTGTTAGGTGCCATCAAGGCAGATTCAACACATAGCAACCCTATATACAATAGATAAAACATTCCTAACACTGTGCCATGCCTGGCACTATTATCAGTACTTCTCTGCTATTCATAGGGTTTTCAGTGGCTGATTGTTTTTTGGGAGTGGGCTGCTGCATCCTTGTCCCAAGCCTACAGTATCTAGTATTCCCAGGAGGTCTCTCATCCAAGTACTAACCAGGCCTGACCCTGCTTAGCTTCTGAGATCTGACAAGACTCGACACTAGGGAGGTATGGCTGTAGACCCAGTGTATCTCAGAGGCTTTGAATTAACTAGAGCTTAGCTAGAAAGCTGCATGCAATGCCTTTTAACCAATGGAGGATCCCTGTGCCCTCAATAATAGCCTATTTCACCACCACCCCTTAGCATATCCATTGTTACCACAGTCCCTAAGCCTCGCCCAGATGGACCTTCTTATTGCAAAGGTTAATTCCTGGGAGAATTCATCTCATGTGTAATCCTGACCTGTCTGCAGTTTCTGTTTTTCAATTAGACCCTGTGTTTGGCATGAAGGGTTTCCTCCTATCCCCAACACCAACACCACCACTAGCTTTGTGCAGAAAAGCAGAGGGCACTGGGGAATACTAATGCTGTGAGTCTACCATATATGTGAACCTGCTGTTGACCATATGTCAGGATGGTCTGCCAGGAAAACAAACAAACAAACAAAAAACCATAAAAACCAGAGAAATGCAAATGGCTGCCTCTGGAGTAAAGGCAGCAACATCAGCAGGCTTCTCTGCCTTGCACCCAGTGCTCCCTAAATCCCTGACAAATTTCCCTGGGAGCAGGTCAGCCCACAGCACCCCAGAGTGCATCAGACTCACGTGGGTTATCATCGCATCCTTTCTGGCAATTGTTACCTCTGACTCAGAAGCCACTAGTAGTTTCTGTGGGTCCTGCAGGTGACTAATGGCCAATCCCTTTAGATATTCAAGTTAATCATCTGATTATTTTATGCATCTGGAATTTCTGGATCATTTTTTTCTCAAATGAAATTCAGACAGTGATGTTGATGAAATGGTCTCCTCAATTTGTTGTCATGGCGGTGATGTGTGGGTTTGGGTTTTATTCTCGCTCACAATTAGGAGTGATCACATTTGGCTCAGCACAGTGGCACAAGCCTGTAATCCCAATGACTAGGAAGGTGGAGGAAGATAGCATGCTTGAGGCCAGAGGCAACCTGCATAACCTAGTGAGACCTTGTCTCAATTAAAAATTTTAAAAGGGGTTGGGGTTACAGCTCAGTGGCAAAGCACTTGCAAAGTGTGCACGAGGCCCTGGGTTCAGCTCCTGAGTACTGCAAAAAAAATTAAATAAATAAATAAATAAAGTGATCATATTTGTATATACAGAAAGGTTTGAGGATTCCTGCTGTAGGTTCAGGTCTCTGATGTCTAAACATAGTTCTTTCTACATTCATTTGTGGAATATCTACCATAGGATCCCAGGATTTCCTACTGGACCTCTGCTCTCTGAAATGCCAGAATGTGGGTGGATATTGAAAGCGATCTGAACCAATTGTTCTTGGATGATGACAAATGAGCATATTCAGCAGAGCGGAGATTCCTCAGCCCAACAGCAAAGGCCAAGGACTGTACAGAAGTAGGCAACAGGGGCAGGAAGGAGAGCAACCTACGTTAAACTGAATCTGTGCAAACTCTCCAGCGCTGCTCTGCAGGAGGTTGTATCTTGAAGACACAGAAAGAAGTTCCCACTCAGTGTCATTCAGAAATGCCTTTTTGTCATGCTTAATATCTTCTCTGTTTCTCAAGAAGCCCAGGTCTATATCTTCCACTGGAAACAACAGAAACAATTGACTTCCCTGGAAAGAAAGAGATGCCGACCTCAACCTGCTCTCCAGCTCCCTATTCGAATCTTTCCTTTTTCTCCTGCTCCAACATGGGCAATATTATTGGTAGTCTTTGAATTAGCAAGTAGAGAAGGTGAGAAAAGTTTTTCTAGTCATTTCTTAAGCCATGAATTTGGTGTTTAGAGTCCACTCTCCACAGAATGATAGAGCATGTCTTGTGAATTCTGTAACTTTCTGTCTGGCAGTAGAATTCTAGTATTGTAATCACAAGTTATTAGCAGCAGTGGGCTATAACAGTGGGCTATAACAGTGGGCTATAACATTGTACCTGGTAGGAATTATATAGCAGGAGCCAAATTACTACAAGAAGAGAGTTAGATCTTTAACTAGTCAATTCTGTGCAAGAATAAAATAGACCAGAAATTATAATGATATAATAATAATATAATTTTACCTATGTATGCTAACCCAATATAGGTGTGTTTCCCAACTAACAGACTATCTCTCATAACTTACCTGTGTGCAGAATGCTGTTGAAGGTTAGGCTGCAATTCTGGATATCAAATGGAAAGGCATATGTCTGTAAATTGCATGCAGAGACCACCTGGATTGGCTTATAGTTCTTAATGGTCCCAGATGAATTCACATAAACATAGGGAAGGTCAGGAGATCTTTCGATGTCTACACTACATGACACACAAGAGAACTTGTTACAAAGAGGGCTTTGGTCATTTCAAAACATACAGTACTGATTATGAGATGGTAGTGACCATGAGACCCAGGACGAGCCTAGCACCGCAAACACAGAATCATATTTCCCATGAAATAACTCTCCTTGGCAAGGATGGGCTTAGCAGCAACAGTGTCACAGGTTAACTCACGTGCTACTGCTACAACATGGACATAAACAGTAACTTCAAGGATGAGTAATCAAATCTGTATTTTTTTTTTGCTAGCATCATGCATTTTTCCCTTTATTTATAAATGCTGGTAGGGTACACAGTAAGCAATTCCCAAGACCACCAATAATCTAATACACAAGTGGGCAAAGGAACTGAACAGACAATTCTCAAATGAAGAAGTTTGTAAGGCCATGAAGCATATGAAAAAATGCTCAGTATCCCTAGCACCTACCCCCTTCCAGAGCCATTTTATGGCCCTTTGTGGTACTGTTAGCTCCTGCCACTAAAAGATAGAGAAGCTACATTCTGGGAAGGATCAAATCTGTGTCTTAAGTAATGTCAACTCATGGTACTTCTAACCTGAGTATTCCCAACAATATGCTCTCCTTCAAATTGAGCAACAAACAAACAAAAATATCAATCATGACTGAAAGTAAGCAGCAACTGGGCTGAGTAGTCTAAGCATTCTAAACTCCACAGAAATATACCCCAGCACACTTACAATTCATTAATGATGATGTCAGGGGCCCAGATAGCACTGAGAGGTAGGGAGATCTCTCTAATCTCATCAAACATGCTGGAGTTCCAGGATAAAAACTCATCCTTCCAAACCTGTTAGGAGTACCCAAAAGAGAAACTTACCAAAATGGGACACAGCCAACCTCAGTAAAGAATTGAGAGATTTGGATTATTGACCCAATTTATCATCCCTATGCTTCTCTCTCTTAGGGGAAAGGACTTTCCATACAATTCCTTAAGGTGGTATCCCCAACCAGAAACCATAGCTATATATCTTGCATGGATTTTAGTAAATTAGGTCTGCTTCAGATAGAGGAGCTATAAACACAAAGATAATATCTTTTCCCTAGAATAATTATATTTTGCAGCAGCTCCAAATCATGAATCATGCACAGAAGGAAACATAGTCATTTACCTCATGGTACCACACACTTGTTTTTAATTTTTGATTCTGTACATCCTGCAAAGCAAAAAAGAAAATCCACATCAAATCTTAAAATGTCAATAAATCCAAGGCAAAAATCAATGTACAACAATTCACAGGGAAGAAAAACCTAACCAGATAAGGCTGATTTTAAAAATATGTCCTAGACTTTTCAATACCTGATTATTCTTAGTTCCTATTTATTATGCACACAAGTTGCTTTGAGCTCTACTATATTATCTATGACAAAATGGCACTTTGACTGCACTCAGCATCCTGAATGATTTACAAATCTCTTCCACTCTAATTAGTTACTCTGCCATTAATCAATCAAAAAAATGATACAGTCTTAGCCAATTCTAAGCTAAAAAAAATGAGGCTGAGCTTCTATTTATAATCAAGATATTATTCACAATCTTTCAATGAGTGTTATCTCAACTGATACTGGCAATCATTTCTGTTGTTACCTTATGTTTAAATATATGTTTATTAAACAAACTGAATAAGCTTAATGTAAGTGCGATATATTTTAGATGACATAATAGATGTGATTTTGCATAGCTGCAATGAATCAGTGATTTAAAAAAAAAAGATTCCTCAAAAGAGCAGCAATAACAACAAAAAAAAATCTGTCTACCAAGATTTTTTCACATCTAACTAGTAAAGAACATTCTGAAACTATGGTGTTTTTAGGGATTAAAAGAAAAGGAATATCTCATATCATATACAAATATTAACTTGGAATGGATCATAAGCCTGAATATATGAGCTAAGACTATAAAACTCTTAGAAGAAAACATAGAAGTGAATTTTCATGATTTTGAATTAGGCAGTGTTTTCTTATATGGGACAATGAAAGCAGAAGCGATAGAGCTGGGCATGGTGATACAATCCTGTAATCCCAGTGACATGGGAGGCTAAAGCAGGAGGATTGTGAGTTTGAGGCTAGAGGCAGCCTGCGTAATTTACAAGTCCACACAAAAAAACTGTACATGCATATTCATTAGCAGCATTTTTCATGATAGTAAAAAAATGAACACTGGGCACCATGATTTACACCTGTAATTCCAGCTACTCAGGAGGCAGAGGCAGGAGGACCAGAAGGTCAAGGCCAAAGGCAGCCTGTACAACTTAGGAAGAACCTGTCTAAAAAAATAAATAAAAGCCGGGCGCGGTGGCGCATGCCTGAAATCCCAGCGTCTCGGGAGGCGGAGGCAGGAGGATCGCAAGTTCGAAACCAGAGTCAGTCTGCGTGACTTAGTGAGACCTTGTCTCAAGAAAAAGTAAAAAAATGGGCTGTGGGGGGCAGCTCAGTGGTCCAGCACTTGCAGAGCATGAAAGCGTGAGGCCCTGGGTTCAACCCCTAGTACCGCAAATAAATAAACAAACAAACAAACAAACAAACTGACTTGGTGTGTAGCTCAGTAGTAGAGCACTTGCCTAGCATGCACGAGGTCCTGGGGTCAACTCCCCAGCACCCCTCCAACCCCCACACACAGATGGAAACAATCCAAATGTTCATCAACTGAGGGAAGGATAAACAATATATGATACAACCATGTAATAGAATTCTATCCAGCAATAGTAATGAAATGATGATCTACTACAGCCACGTAGGAACCTTGAAAATGTTATGCTAAGTGGAAAAAGTCAATTACAACAGGCCGTTTATTGTGTAATACTATTTATATGAAATGTCTAGAACAGGCAAATCTATAGAAACAGTAACAAAAACAGATAATAGATTAGTGTTTGCCTATGGGTGACAGAAGTGGAATGTAGAGAGTGATTACTTATGAGTATGGGGTTTCTTTGGGGTGATGAAAATGCTCTGAAAAAAGATAGCGGTAATGGACACAAGGGCTGGGGTTTAGCTCAGTTGACAGAGTGCTGCCCTTTATTCTCTGAGGCCCTGGGTTCTATCACCAGCATCACAAAAATGGGAGGAGAGCCTGGCAGCCCACTCCCAAAACAATCCCAAAACAATCAGCCATTGAAAACCCTATGAATAGCAGAAAAGCACAGACATAGTGCCAGGCATGGTACAGTGCAGCGGAGTGTTTCATTCTGTCGTACACAGAGTTGCTATGAGTCCAACATGATTCAATGGCACCTAACAATAACAACAATGGTCACAAAGCTCTATGAAGATACTAAAAATCTCTAAGTTGTATATTTTGTTGAATTTTGTGATTCAACTAAATCTCAAGAAAGCTGCTATTTTACAAAATGCATTAATAAAAAGAAAGAAGCAATTTTGGAAGACATTTCCAGGGATTTTGAAAGAAGCCTACAGATTATGAAAGAGCTGATCCCTTTCTGTGTATAATCCACCACTGAAAACCACACCCTTAGAAGAGAAGAAGCAGAAGGAAAATCCAAGATGAAGAAATGTGAAACAAAGCGTGAAAACTTTTCCCCTGCTGATTCAGGGTCAAAGCTGGAGTCATTTAGATAACCTTTGCTTTGTTGTAATATTTAGTACAATATCAAATTCCAATAAAAAAACATGGGTGGAGAGTTGACAACAGGAAAGCAAATAAGAGCTATTTCCTTCCCCAGAACTAAGTATATTAAATTAATTATCCAGTCAATTCTCCAGCAACATTAAAAATACGTATTGCTTGTACACGGGGTCAAGACTGCCACTCTGAAGAATTGTGTTTGGACCTAGCATAGGAAGGCGTCTATTCCACGCGAAGATCTTATATCTGAAATTGTACCATACCCAGACTAGACAGGCGTTCACAGTGGCTCTGCCTGGAAGAGTATCATTTGAAAGAAAAACAATAAAGCTTTCAGCTTAAAATTTTACAATCAAGAAAACACATTGTTACTGAATATGCATTTCTATGTACCTGGAAAAAGAAGAAGAAATGGTGAGCAGAGAGGATGTCACCCTGCTTTAGTGGCTCAACAAAAGCTGCTCTGAATGAATGCACTTGTTTACAGACTTTTATGGACTTTAAATAGATACTTGGTAAAGGCAGGTTTTAAAGTGGTATACAAAGTGAAAACATTGAATGCACAAATATTTCCCCAAGGAACAGCTTGTAGGAGGACCAGAGGGGACTCCCAGCCAAGATTGGCTCAGCAGGGGTCCTGGCAGTTAAAAAAAAAAAATCCTCCATTGGAAGCTCAAGATTAGGAAATACCACTTCTTTGCAAATTTTACCAGTGGAGAGAACATGAAATACATCATCTCACCCCCTAGATCACAGAAGGCTCAGTTCCAGGCTTAGTTACAATCAATGAGGATTCCCCACAAACAGGAAAAAAAAAAGCCCCAAATGTAGTTTTTATTACTGGAAAATATAGTAGTTGACTGCACTTTCACAAGCAATATTACTTTTACATCTATTCATTGTCCTTACCAATTTATTTATCATGGTCATACCAAGTTGAGAATACCTCTCATTGATTCAGTCAGATAGCTGGGAAAAGAGTCTGTGGGTTTTGTGTTTCATTTTCACTATCATTTGATCCAGTCGATTTTTATTAACTCCCATGTTGATCCTATGGTTCATTTTTCTCTTCTTGCCCATTGCTTTGTCATAGCACGTGTAATAATAATGTTAAAACTATTCTTTTCTAATATCTTGTGGGGGTGGCTGGGAAAATTCGCCATTCAGCTCTAAAGTACACAATGTGGAAAAGTAGTTTGAGGCTAAAACTAAAATCTTCTTTTTGTCAAAGGAAACAAGTTTCTCAATGCCAGCTGGTGAGCATAATTGGTTCTCTGGTGGCATTATTCACAGCTTTTTCCCTCTGTGTATCTCTCTCTCTCTCTTTCTCTCTCTCCTCTCTCTTTTTCTTTAGATACCTTCCATCTTGCTTGTTAAAAGCAAAGGATATTTCAGAGAATTGGAATTCATTAGTCTTCCTAACAGAGGGAGTCTATTTAGATCTAAATTGGTGGTTAGCAAATATACAGATAATTCCTGCACATTCTTATTTATCTTTCTCAGTTCTGGAGACTATAGGAACAGATGCCTTAACGTCTGGCTGGGAGGCTCTAGTCAATGGACTGGAATACAAAGGTATCCGGGATTCGGAATTGACAAAACTCAATAGAAACAAATTGAAACTCTTCACTGTTGAGTAGATTATCTCTATAATCAGATTTCCCTAAGGTACTCATAATACCCAGAAATTCTAAGACAAAACTGTAGTCTTTTATATAAACAAAACAGGAGGCAAAACACGATAATGGAAGCAAGATTCAGTGATGGGAGCTGGGCTGCAAAGTCTTCATTCCCAGCACAAGTTGCCAGCAGCTCAGCGGCTGGCAGATGCATCCAACAAGTTATCTATTCACATTGGGAGTGTCGTTATCTGTGCAGAATCTGTGAGTGGTTTTATCAAGTCCTTCAAAACAGTCCCTGCATCTGGAACTCACTTTAGCCTTATCCCACCTAAATGGAATAGAGACTTATGAATAGAGTCATTGACAGAGGTTCTAGAATTGGTATGTGTGCATGTACATATACATATACATATCAATACATGTAATGATTATATTATTTATTTTTAGACTTTTTTGAAACAAGATCTCACTATACAGCTCAGGCTGGCTTCGTGCTTGTGGCAGTCCTCCTGATTCTGCCTCTATCTGGGCATACAGAAGCTGCCACTGCAGCCATAGTCCAAAAGGGCCCAGCTCCCTCTCCAACTAGCAGCAACTCTTGGCATTGGCCATAGGCTGCTGATTTACAGGCATGCAGAATGCAGAATTAAAGAGTTATGGAGGCTGCCACCGAGGTTTCAGAAGATAGCTTGTGAGGCCAGGCAATGTGTACCAAGTCTGGATCTGTTGTGGAGATTCTCTAAAGGGCTGATGCATGAAGCTCTTCAGGGAGAGCTTCAGCAGCAGTGGAGACCCTAGTATGCTGGAGATGCCAGCAACATAAAATATCTGTCAGGGAAAGCTACTACCGACAAGAAATGGAGCCAGCCTATGAGGGCCATGCATGCTGCAAATGACAAGGCTAGAGAGGCAGAGCTGCCCAAGCCTGTTCAAGCTCAGATGATATCAGAAGCCACATGCCAGATGATGTTTCATAGGCCAGGTGCCAGACTTGAACCAACAGGTTTTGTTTGTCCAGCAGAATATTAGTCTTGCTATGGACTAATCTTTCCTTTCTGTGCCCCCATTCCTCCATTTTGGAATGGGAAGGCTTACTCTGTTCCATTGTATGTTGTTGTTGTTGTTGTTGTTGTTGTTGTTGTTAGGTGCCATCATGTCAAGTCTGACTCATAGTGACCCTATGTACAGCAGATGAAAATACTCCCCAATTCTGTGCCAGGCACATGATCTTGTTTATATTTAAGCCCACTGTTGCAGACACTGTGTCAATCCATCTGGTGGAGGGTTTTCCTTTTTTTCGTTGACTTGCCACCCTCCCAAACATGATGTCCTCCAAGAATTGGTTCCTCCTGACTACATATCCGAAATTCGTCATATGTAGCCTAGCCATCCTTGCTTCCAAGGAACACTATGGTTGTACTTCTGTTAGGACAGATCTATTGGTTCTTTTGGCAGTCCATGATATATTCAATAGCCATCTCCAGCACCATAATTCAAAAGCATCAACTGTTCTCCTGTCTCCCTTGTTTGATGTCCAGCTTTCACAATCATATGATGCAACTGAAAATCCCATGGCATGAGTCAGGTGCACCTCCATCTTCGATGTGACATTTTTACTTTTCAATACTCTAAAGAGATCTTTTGCCACAGCTTTTCCCAAAGCAATGCATCTTTTGGTTTCTTCACTGCTGCTTCCACAGGTGTTGATTATAGAGCCAAGTAAAGCAAAATCATGAATAACCTCAATCTTTTCTCTATTTATTTGAAGTTGCACACTGACCCAGCCATAAGGATTTTTGTTTTGTTGATGTTTAGTGGCAATCCATATGGAAGGCTGTGTTCTTTGATCTTCATCAGTAAATGTTTTAAATCCTCTTCACTTTGAGCAAGCAGAGCTGGAAGTACATAATCTATTTTTTTGTCTTGCGGGGCCCCATTGCTAAATTTGCCTTGAGTTTCAGTGGAGACTTTGGACTTAGACTTTTAGGTGTGGTTGAGACTGCTAATACTTTGGGGACTCTGAACTAAATTCATTTTGCATTATGAAGTGGCCATGTGCCTTTGGGGGCCCGGGGTCAAGTGTGATGGTTTGATTATAAAACATCCCCCAAAGGTCATAGGCTTTAACATTTGGCCCCCAGCTGGTGGCACTATTTGTGGAGGTCATGGAACTTTGTGAGGCAGGACTCAGCTTGGCAGGAGTGGCCACTGGGGTCAGGCCTTTGGAGGTTTTTCACCTGGACCTGTGGTTCTGGGAATGTCTCTGCCTCCTTGTCCCACGATGAGGTAAGGTCATCTGCCATGCTCCTTGCTGCATGCTGCTGCCATGCCTTCCTGTCCCCCTATGGACTAATCCTCTAACTGTGAGCTTCCAATAAGCCTTTTCCTCCATAAATTTTTTTGAATTGTTTTTTCCTTCTACTGAGATGACAGCTGACTAATACAACACTCTAACTCTATTCCATCTCTCTGAGTGTGTGCTTTACCTTGCTTAATAAATTACAACTTTGCTTCATAAAAAAAAAAAAACGATAAAAAGATGGTAAAGGACATTTCATATAAAAAGTATAAGAAAAACTTCCAGAAAGGGATTATTATCAAAAATGAAGAGGGATGAGCCAGGGGCAGTGGCACATGTCTGTAATCCCAGTGACTCAGGAGGCAGAGATATGAGGATCACAGGTTCAAGGTCAGAGGCAGCTTACATAACTTAGCAAGATCCTGTCTCAAAATTAAAAAAAAAAAAAAAGTAAAAAGTAAAAAGTGGGCTGGGAGTGCAGCTTAATGGTAGAGCATTTGCAAAAGCATGTGCAAGGCCCTGAGTTCAACTCTCCAATACTACAAAAAAGAAAAGAATAGAAAAGAAAAAAATGAAGAGGACCATTTCATAATGGAAGAATGATTAGTTCACCAGGAAAACATACAATCTTAAGTCAAGTGCAGTGGCACACACCAGTAATCCCAGAGACTCAGGAAGCTGAGGCAGAAGAATCATGAGTTCAAGGCCAGAGGCAGCCTGTGCAATTTAGCAAGACCCCTGTCTCAGAATAAAAAATTGCAAAAAGGATCTTGGATTTGGCTCAGTGGTAGAGCACTTGCTCAACATGCATGAGGTCCTGGGTTGAACCCTCTAGTACCACAAAAAAAGAAAGTAAGAAAGAAAAAAAAGGAAGGAAGGAAGAAAAAAGAAGACATACACTTCAAGTGTATATGCACCTAATAACAACGCCAAAATACATAAAGTAAAAGTTGGCAGAGAAACAGAAATAGAAAAACTACAGCTATAACTGTACATTTTAACATCCTACTGTATAAGCCAGGCATGATTGTACAAGCCTGGGATCCCAGCAACTCATGAGGCAGAAGCAGGATAATCACAAATTCTAGGCCAGAGGCAGCCTGTGCAACTTAGTGAGACCATGTGTCACTTTAAAAAGTTAAAAAGGAGCTGGGGTACAGCTGATTGGTAGCATGCTTGCAAAGTATGTGTGAGACCTTGGGTTCAACCTCCAAGTACTGAAAAAAAAAAAAACACTCTGAAATTAATAGAACAACTAGACAAAAAATACAGAATATTTAACACTATCAATCACATTTGTTGATCTGATATTTGTAGAGTAGTACATGCTTCTATTCAATATTATACTAAAGGCCTAGCCAGCCCAACAAGACAATAAAAGGAAAGAAAGGCAGAAACATTGAAAAGAAAGAAATAAAATGATCTTTGTTTATGACAAACATGATAGTCTACATAGAAAATCTAAAAGAATATGAAAAAAGTCTCTGAAAGAGATGACAGGGTCATAGAGTCTAAGGCCAATCTATACAAATCAATTGTATTTTTGTATGCTAGCAAAAAACAACTAGATTTGAATTCAAACTACCATTTATAGCAGTTCCTAAGGCTCACACCTGAAATTCCTACAACTGGGCAGGCAGAGCCAGGAGGATCACAAGTTCTAGGCCAGAGGGAGGCTATGCAATTTAGCAAGACTTTGACTCTAAATTTTTTTTTTTAATTTTTTTTAATGGGCTGGGAGTGCAGCCCAGTGGTAGATCATTTGTAAAGTATGTGTGAGGCCCTGGGCTTAACCCCAAAATACCACAATAAATAAATGAGTAAAGAAGTAAATATATATATATAGTTAAAATATTTCTAATAGCAACAAAAAATTAAATGCTTGAGGATATAACCATATATGTTCAAAACACTGAGAGCTAGAAAAAAATTAATAGAGATTAAAGAACTAAATGAATGGAGAGATACAATAAATTCATCACTCAGGTGACTCAATATTGCTAAATTGTCAATTCTCCTCAAATTGATCTATGTTATTGTTGTTAGGTGCCATCGAGTCATGTCCAACTCATAGTGACCCTCACAGGATTTTCTTTTTTTTCTTTTTTTTGGTACTGGGGGTTGAACCCAGGGCCTCATGCCTGCATGCTGTGCAAGTGCTCTACCACTGAGCTGCGCCCTCAGCCCATTTTTTTACTTTTTGAGACAGGGTCTCGCTAAATTACCCAGACTGCCTCTGGTCTCGAACTTGCGATCCTCCCGCCTCTGCCTCCTGAGTCGCTGGGATTACAGGAGTGTGCCACTGTGCCTGGCCCTCACAGGGTTTTCAACAGCTGATTGTTTTGGGATTGCCTTGGGAGTGGATTGCCACATCCTTCTCCCATGTTTGCAGTGCTAGGAATCGAACCTGGGACCTCAGAGACTGCAGAGCAGCGCTCTATGAACTGAGGTAAATCCCAGCCCCAAATTGATCTGTCGATTTAATATAATGCCAATCAAAACTCCAGGCTTTTATTTTTTGGTAGAGATTAAAGAGATAATTCTGATGTTCACATGTAAATGCAAACAATTTTGAAAAAGAATGATATTGGAAGACTTACACTGATTTTAAGACTTCCATAATGTGGTAATAATTAAAACAATGTGGCTTTGGTGTGAATAGAAACATGTAGATTTGTTGAGTAGAACAGAGTCCAGACACAGCCTTGAAATACATAAAAAACTCTCACAACTTATAATAAAATAATAACCCCACTGTAAATAAAATGAATATAAGATTTAAGCAGGCCAAATGCAGTGGCTCACGCCTATAATCCCAGTGATTTGGAAGGCAGAGGCAGGAGGATTGCCAGTTCAAGGCCAGAGGCAGCCTGCATAATTTAGGAAGACCCTGTCTCAGATAAAAACATAAAAAATGGGCAGTGGATGCAGCCCAGCAGTAAAACACTTGCAAAGTATGTGCGAGGGCCTGGGTTCAACCCTCAAGTACCACCAAGATAAAAATTATTTATTTATTTATTTATTTATTTATTTACTTTTTATTTGGGACAGGGTCTCACAAGTTGCCCAGGCTGACTCTGGCCTCAAACATGCTCCTCTTGCCTCCGCTTCCAAATCACAGGGATTATAGGTGTGTGCCATGGCACCTGGTTCCCATCTCTCTTCTTGTTTTTCTTTTCTTGATACAGGGTCTCACTCTGTAGCCTAACCTGTCCTGGAACTAATGGTCTTCTTGCTTCTGCTTCCCTAGTGCTGAGATTACAAGCATGAACCAACACGCCCAGTTCCAGCTCCCTTCTTAAATCTACTATTATCACTAACAAATGTGAACCATAGGAAAAGATATCCATTACCATGTTGGGTGTCAGCAATATTCATAACATATATACTATGGTCATAATTCTTGAAGTATCTTAATTCCATAAAACTTGTATTTTAGATTATTTGCCTTTTACCATGTAAGTAGGAGGCTAAAAAACATTATTGCTGAGTAAAGATTCTACCTCAGGCTAACAGCTAAAAGTTCGTATAGAGTCTCAAGGCAGAATCTCTTCTAGTCTCCTCTGTAAAGTCCAATAGTTTTAAAAAAGGGTAACAAGAACAAGAAAGAGCAAGATGATCCTTACCACATCCAATATAGCATGGACCAATAGGTCCAGGTAGATGGTGGTGGCCTCAGCCCAATTGTGAACTGGTCTCACATCCTTGTGATATTGCTGTAATAACTGATTGGTGAGGCGGTACAGAGCCGAATTCCTAGGATGAGGTGTAGCTGTGGTTAGAATTCCTGGAAAGGAAAACTATCACTGTGAAGATGAAAATAAGAAACGTTTTAGAAGATATCAGACTGTTGAGAATTTAGTGGCTCCTAGTAGAACATAGTTTTCAGCTCACCCCAGTCTGGAAAAATCACAGCTAGCTGGTAGTTCCTTTGGCAGACATTTATTTAAAGTAGGTTGATGGTCTAAATACCAAATAAAGAAATCTCATTGTAACAATAAAGAAATCAACTCCATCTTCAAGAATGCAAATTGCACCTATAATTCCATTTTACAGCAATCATGCATCTGAGAGACAGAGCCCCTTCTTTTCTCCTGCATCATCCTCTCCTGGCATGGAGAAGAAAACCACTTACACTCTTAACCAAAACTTAATTCCTGCCTTTTGATTTCCAGTTTATAGCAAACAAACCATTGAACCCAAAGATTTGTATGGATGTCTACCTATTTATTTATTTATGCTTTTTTCCTCAAAAAATCTCTTTCCTCACATCATCCCTCTTTGAATAAAATGTACTTGTCAGAAAATGAGATCTTTGTTTTGGGAAAATTCTCTCTGATTTCAGGGAACAACCATTTCCTCTCACCCAGGAATCTTGATTTGTAGCAGAGCAGTGATTGGAGCTGAGGCAGGGGAGGCCAGGGGAAAGAAACCAAGAGAAATGAGCACCAACAATTGGAAGTGACAAATTTGTGAGCGCTCTCTCTGAATTGCAAAAAGATATTTTGTTCACAAGCTTCACCGGCCCCTAGGGAATTCCAAGCTTCACTGTGTCATTGGACTGAAGCAAATTGCCCATCTCCTGACACGGTGTGTAATGAAATCTATCTGGAGTGTCCTGCGTGTGAATTCGCCTGGCCTCTCAGTGGTTTTGATGGTTATTTTGATGAGCTGCTGAAAGTATGAGGGATCCAGCAGGAAACTGTAAATGAGATCGTTTCTCCCTGTGCGATAATCCTTCTTATACCCATTTCTTTATGAATGATGTCATGTCATTGCTGCCACGGGCAGCCATTTCTATGATTTATCAATGTCAATGTGACCAAAATGCTAACCACGAGGCCAGAGGTGCAATCCTAGACTCTACAGACAGCGGAATAGTCACATTTGTTACTGTCTGTGCTGGGAACCTAATGAGCATCTTAACTCCCTAACTGTTCACCAAAGAAGATGCTTACAATGGCATCAGTTATTCAGGCATGCAGGACGAAGGTGGGTGGCTTGCATGGGACATCATTTTTAGGGGTTTTGTGAATCGTTATTGTCAAAAAGTGTGCTGTTAACGTCTCCACCTGACAACA
The DNA here is from genome assembly GCA_007922755.1 of Pedetes capensis. Lineage (NCBI taxonomy): Eukaryota > Metazoa > Chordata > Mammalia > Rodentia > Pedetidae > Pedetes > Pedetes capensis. Next base: position 54,516 of record VMDO01002145.1, read on the forward strand.
TTTCTCACTGGCATGCCCCAGGGAACGGAAGTCAGACACATAAAAAGCAAAGGAGGTCCCACACTCTTCCTACTAACTTTGCTTTGGGCAGCTTCATTTTTACCTCTCTTGGGAGCTTCCAATTCAAGTCTCAGTCGGGGAAATGCTGAAATGTGCTTGATTCAATGCAGGAAACTATCTGATATAGCGTTAAAAAGTAATTCTGAGAAACATATGTGTATTTCCTGTATGCTATGCTTATAAGGACTCAAATTCCCCTCTGCTGTCTTGTCTAGCAAACAACCCACAGGGCCCCTGTGGATAAACACATTTTTTAAAGAATGTGTCAAAGCCTTCAGGGAAAGCAGAAAGTTCTAGAAGATAGGACAGAAACAAAAGAGAATCAAGTAATGCAAAGAGAAAAATTTCAAAAAGAGAAAAATAATAAGCAAATGGAATTGTGCTTAAATCAACCAAAAAGGGAAAGAGGTTTTTTTTGTTTAAGATAGGAAGAAATAATAAATTACATTTCTACTATGAATGTAAATTTGCCTGAGAAGAAAGATCAATTACAGGAGAGAGATTAAGTATTTAAGTGACCATTAATTAATAGTAAATGATGCCCCTTGAAAGCTAATGTGACATTCACACAAGCACGAAATGACTCACAGGTCAGTGATGTTTCAACAGTCACTGATGAAGCTATCAACAGACCCAGGAAAGATTCCTCGCTAACACTGCCTCTTGGAATGCTAATAATCAGCTTCCAATAATTCACTTGTACAAGTTCTAGAAAGTAGAATGTGTTAGGGACTGAGCTATGAAGCAGTTGTAGGTAGGTAAATAGAGATTTTAAAACGAAGAAGATAAGAATCCAATAGAACTATTGCTTTGCCTTCCTTATTTTAGTGAGTTACTCTTTAATGAGTTCTTTGATGGAAAGAGCTATTCTTGACTTGGTATGCATCTTTAAGATTATAGGAGAGTTATACATATATCTGAGAAGTCCCAAGGAAATAGAAATTTTGGTATATGGTTCTACTGAATCCCTAATATAAATTGAATACTTACTGTATACCAGGCACCTTGCTAACCCCTTCACATGAATGATCTCACTGAATGTTCGTAACAGTCTTCTGAGCTAGGTGTTCTATAGTCCTATGAGGAGTGCACAATTACCTTAGGCTCAAGAAGTTAGTACTGCCCAAGGCTGTAGCTTGAAAATGAAGGGACTGGAATTTAAACACAGCCCAGGCTCTTCAGTATGACTCTAATGACCTGGCTCCCTCAGAACATTAAGAACAGCAGTGAATGAGCCATCATACATTATTTAGCAGAAGCAGCCAGTGTTAATTTCTGTGTGTTTTCAGGTTAACATTATCAGACATTTGTGCTGCACCTTACAATTTCACTGTTATTTGATCTTCATGGATACCCAAAATAAAAGTTAACTTAGGAAAACAATGACTAAGAAATTCCTTGACTTGCCAGGATCACACGGCTAGTGAGTAGTGAAGTGGGAACTACACCATTCTCCTCCCCGAGCCTCCTTCTACCCTAGCAGACGCCCAGCACACAGGGAGTAGCCAGGTATTACAGATCAGTACAATGTTCTTGGGAGAAGGACGTGGCAACCCACTCCCAAAAATCAATCTGCCATTGAAAACCCTATGAACAGCAGAGAAGCACTGACAGTAGTGTTTTGCCTGTTGTACGTAGGGTTGCTATGAGTTGGATACCGACTCAACAGCACCTAACAACAACAACAACAATGTTCTTATTAATCATCTTGGTATTAATTCAGTAAAGTTCCAAAAGTGTTGCCACAAATATCCTCAGTAGGATTCATAGTAAAGCACTGGTTACTAGATACTACTAAATCACTTTTTCTGCTACATTGAAAACATAAATCAAGAATAAACACAAAATATTAGAAAGGGGTATCGTTAAGATTTTCTTCTGCTTTCTTACCTTCATTTTTCTATTTTATCTTAGTTTCACATTGACAATTATTTTCTGCAAAGAAACCCATGTGGCATTTAGTGAAATTTCCTCTCTTTTATTTCTATAATTAAGATATGCTTTTATCCTTTAAATTAAACATCCAGGGTTTTTATACTTCAATGGTAAGTGGTTTTTTTTTCTTCTCTCCCAACTAGCAAAATCATTTCTGGCTTTTTCTTCTTTTTTCATTTCCAGCTTTCTGGCTGCCTTACTCACCTCTGTAATTGACTCATTCCCATGTCCAGTTGCATTTTAGAACTTAAAAAGTCAGATAAGGGCTCTAGGAGAATTCTCATGAAACTGGGGTGTTGAGACACACCAGTTCTAATGTAAATTCTTTATTTGTGCACTTTTATGAAAGATCAATTGTATTCTAACTAAGATAGTTCAATTCAGTACAGTTAATAATGGCACCATTATGCCAGAAGTTGAAAAAAACAAATATTGGTTTCTAAAGTGTTTTTAAAGAGGAATCATAGTCTTAAAACTTGCAAGTTTTCAGTATCTGTCTCTAAAGATATACTCATCACTTACATAGATTTTGTAAGGGTGGATATAAAAGCATGTAATAACAGAATGTACAGGGAAATATACATGCATCTTTGGCCATGACAAAGCTACAGAACTCTCTCTCCAGGCTGTTAAAGCTTATAATGAAGCCAAGGCTATTTGGATAATTAAAGTATATTTGTTGTTGTTAGGTGCTGTCGAGTTGGCTCCAACTCATAGCAACCCTCATAGGGTTTTCAATGGTTGATTGTTTCAGGATTGTTTTTGGGAGTGGATTGCCACATCCCTTTCCCATTTTTGCGGTGCCAGAGATTGAACCTGGGTCCTCAGAAAGTGTGGAGCAGCACTCTACAACTGAGCTAAACCAATTAGGCATACAGAAAGGCAAATCTGAAAAGGAATGCCCCAGACTCAATGTAAATTGCGGCAGAGAGTATGCTTTCCAGAGAAGCAAAGATTTATCAAACAATTATAATATTTTGGAGCCTATTTTCAGCTATGTGTAAAAAGCCCCACTGTGTGGTGTTATACATACGTGTGTCATTGTAGGAACACAATCAGAAATAAATCACTGGTCCCCATGTAGCTTCACGGGACTGGCATCTTACAGACATTGAATAAAAACAATTGTAAACTGGGCACGGCAGCACACACCTGTAATCCCAGCATTCAGGAGTTTGAGGCTACCCAGCGAGTTTCAAGACAGCCTAAGATACACAGCAAAACCGAAAAATAGGAAAATTCAAAATAAAAACAATGGTGAGGAGTTCATAGTACTATGTAGATATTCCTCTAGTTTCTAAGAGTTAATAGTCATTGCTTAGTAAAATCACTCATAAGACTCACCTATGGCAGCCACCAGGATGCAGGGCCACGGAAGAGCCATCACACACCACACGTGCCCCTTGGCAGGTACCAAAGAAGAGAACCACAAACTTGCCTACCGCATGGAAGGCTGCTCAGTTTTTTATCACAGTGTTCCACTCCACTCTGTTGCTCTCTGTTTTCCGGTTTGTGCTATCCTTACCAGTGCTACTTTGTCAGACCCGACTTCACGGCACCTAACAATCACAGCACAATTGGACCAAGATAATACTAGCACCAAACAAAAGTTTTGGAATTAGTGCGTCACAAAACCCCTTAACATCTGCATCTGTCTCTGTCAAATGGGTCAGACGGTGGCCAACAGCCCCATCTTCCTGACAGGCGACAGCTAAGTGAATAATGTAATATAAGAGGAGCCCCTAAGGAGAGGAAATTCCACACTAATATGATTTCTTTTATAGCCTTTACCTAAGGCAATGCTCTTGCTGACATTAAGGACACTAATTTCATTAATAATTGAGATCCAAATAGCTGTCTTAAATCAGACTTATGCAGTAACATCTTCAGCATTTGAGAGTGGCTATTGGACTCCCGAATAACGCAAAGCTAATGGAAACCTGCTATTGTGTAATGAAGAGCAACTGCAAACAATACAATGGGAAAAGTGCTTTTTGTTTTTCCTAAACCCCTTTAATTAAAAGAAACATTGATTTTTGATAAGTAGGAGTGCTTCTTAAATTTTACTCACCACAACTCAGAAAATAACTACCTAAGAGAAGATACTTCCAGGCTTATTGAATATGAAAACTATTAAAGTTCAATATCACTCAATAACTTTCTTGTTTCAATTTTTGATTGAATACCTGTTTACTCTTCATTACCAAGGGTAAGCCTGCACAATTCCATATAACAATTCTGTTTTCCATTGGTAACCTTCCTACTCTAGAAACAAAAATGATATTTTATGCCATTTCCAATATCTGCCTGCTTTTTATTATAAGTAGAACTGTAGAGGCATAGATTTGAGCTAAGATTTTACAAAGCAAAATGAGAGGTGAGGGAGATACATATTGGTGTCCTGTTCTGCTAATTAATCAATCTGTTTGTTTGATTACCTTATTTATTTATTTATTTTTCAGTACTAGGGTGCTGAACCCAGGACCTTGCACATACTTTCCAAGTGCTCTACCATTGAGCTGCACTCCCAGCCCATTTTTATTTTTTATATTGAAACAGCGTCTCCCTAAGTTATGCAGGTTGCCTCTGGCTTCAAATTTGCAATCCTCCTGCCTCCCCCTCCCAAGTTGCTGGGATTACAGGCATGCAGTATGGCACCCAGCAGTTCCCTTTGTTTAAAATCCATGAAGTTCCTTACTTAATTTTTATCTACTAATAAAATAGAGTCTGATTCATTTCCTACTACTGGTGAAGGGAATTACAAATATGACTGGGGAGAAAATGAGGATAAACCCTGTGATTTTGAGTCAGTTTGGTAGGTAGCAGTGTAAATTCAGGAGTATGTGTATACAGAGAGAGAGAGAGAGAGAGGGAGAGAGAGACAAAGGCAGAAATACAAATGTAAAGGTGTGTGTACATATATTCATACATCCATATATATTCCCTAGCTCTGTCTACCAGAAGGCCTGGGAGCAATGACACCCCAAAGGTAATGAGCACACCTGGAACCCAGATCTTAGTTTCTAAACACCTAATACTTACCTAATAGGAAGAAATGGAGAAATAAATATCAGAGCCGATTCAGGGAAAGCATAGAAGCCTAGAACATGTTATTTACCAGATAGCAAAAAAGAACTAAAAGAATGACAGCGGAGCCAGGTGAGGTGGTGCATGCCTTTAATCCCAGAGACTTGGGAGATGGAGGCAGGAGGGTCACAGGTTCAAAGCCAGAGGCAGCCTGAGCAATTTAGTGGACCTTGTCTCAAATTAAAATATGAAGAAGAGTCTGGAGGTGCAGTTCAGTGGTAGAATTTGGCTAGCATGTATGAAGCCCTAGGTTCAACACTCCAGTACTACAAAAAAAAAAAAAAAAGACAGGGACATGATGAAAGATCTAGCCTCAAGGGGCTCCTATTGGCCAAATCTGAGACAATTTGAGCATAAAATCAATAATAACAACAACAAATTATAACCCACTAAATAAAATTATAATCCACACATCCATACTTATTTAAATAAACAAATGAATAGGAAGAAGAGATAGCATTTCATTGAATTAGAATGCCAACTAATAAATGTAGAAGGGATAATGAAATCTTAATAATAATTAAATCATCCAAGAAGCATCCATGGAGGCTAAAAGTAGTTGGTCAAAGTTTTATTAGGAACAAGACATTTATACCAACACTTGTTAATTACAAAGATTAAAAAACAGCACTTTTCAGAGCTGGCAAACAAGTCCTTCATCAAATGATGAAAATTAACATCACCAGCAGTGGGAGCTATGTGGCATGAGACAGGATGAATTGAGACACAGGGGCTCTTCTGTCACAGTCCTGCTCAAAATTCATAACATGAATCTTCTCATGAGGAAGCATAAACCAACCCCATATTATGGGGCATTCTACACAAAAGCAGGCACAAAATCTTCACAAGGCCAAGTTTATGAAAGTTAAGAAAAGATCAAGGAACTGTATCAAACAAAAGATACCGGAGGCATGACAAACAACTGCAATATGATTCTGGACTGGGTCCTTCTGTGATAAGGAACACATTGCTATGTGCCAACATTGACTTCCTGACATGGATTGTGTTGAGATTGCATGTTAAAATGTTCTTGTTTTTAAGAACCACACATTAAGTATTCAAGGGTAAATAAGCATTATATAGGTAACTGACTCTCAATAATTGTGTAGGTGGGGGCAGTAGGGAGGAGTTCTTTCCACTCTCCTTCTAGTTTGGCTGTCCATTGGAAAATATTACAGAAGCAAGATAAATCAAAAAGTACATGGTGGAGGAAGTTTGATACAGTGTTATGGAAAGTTTATTCGAGTGTCCTTTAGAGATAGTGGGCAGATGAATGTGGTTTCATCAAGAGATGAGCTCCCAAAGGACGGATACGGCCCCCAAAGTCCAACACTTTCCACCAGTTCTGTGGCTTGTCAGCTTCAACCTATGAGAAGAATTGGGACAAGAAAGAGGCAAGGTCCAGGCAGCATGGCTGTGATGGTAGCACTTGTATGGGAAGCAAACACTGAAGCTTCCATTCACACCAAGGCTTAAGCTGAGATAATGATCAACATCATATTCTTGCCACACATTTAGTTAGCCATGATTCTAAATCAAACCTTCTGGGACACGCTTCCCCTCCCTTTTCTTCGCACTTTCTCATATGCCCATCTGTTTCTGGAAGGCCATTGCTAATGATGTGTAGTACAGGTACATTCTGACCTTTATTAGCTAATTCAACAACAGTCTGGTGATTTTGCCCATTACAGCTCTTGGCTGATGAATCCTGCCAGGATGGAAACAATGTGTGAATGATTTGTCTTCAGAACAGTTTATATACAGATGCTTGCTGGTCTTCCCTGGATGGCCATGCTTTGTACTCTGGTGGCTCAGATCTCTTTTTCTATTGTCCTGTCTGGGTTTAGTTTGTTTACTCGGGGCTTTTAGATTTGTATTGCCCCTTACCCCAACCTTTCATTTTTCCCAAAAACTATCTCTTCTCATGGTCTTTAAACACAACTATTTTTTCATACTATGTTGATCATGCTCCTTGCACATTTTCTTAGGAAGGATGAGAGGATGGGGGTGAATCTCATTCAGGCATTTCAAGTGGATTGGTATATCTAAGACAAAACCTTGGAGTCACAAGGGACTGGGCTTTCAGGCTCCTTAAATAATAATGTTGTTGTTGTTAGGTGCCGTCGAGTCGGTATCCGACTCATAGCGACCCTCTGTACAACAGGGGAAACACTATTGTCAGTGCTTCTCTGCTGTTCATAGGGTTTTCAATGGCAGATTGATTTTTGGGAGGGGGTTGCCAGGTCCTTCTTCCAAGCCTACAGCTTCTGGTGTTCCCAGGTGGTCTCCCATCCAGGTACTAACCAGGCCTGACCCTGCTTAGCTTCCGAGATCTGACGGGATCAGATACCACAGGGCTACCACTGCAGGTAATAATACTTGGGCAAAATTAATGAAGACCTCATCTGACGGTTGAGCCTGTCATTCTCTGACATCAGCACATGCCAGGCCCATCATTAAGGGTATACCTAGAATATTTCTTTCAGCACCCCTCTCCACAGCCCCATGATCCCCTGCACTGTGTTTCTCCATTATTTTCAAGTAAGATATGGCACCTCTTAAATAGACTAATGTCTTTTGGAAGGAGGGAGAGAGAGCTTATTATGCAAACATAATAAGGAAGTATTTATTATGCAAACAGCAACTGAGTTATGTGTCCTTTAAGACTACTAAATAGTTTTTAATTACTGCTATATCAGTAAATCCCATAAATATGCAAATGCAATTAGTTCACAAAATAGGCCTTAAATATCTTTATTCCTCTCCAACAAAGTTCTTTGAAGTTAATCGCTAACTCTCTTTGTTCATTCCCTTGGCAGTCCTGCTAAAATGGACAGGAATTTTGACAGATGTACGTATTCAGGGAGAACCGCCTTTTCTGAGCACATCTGGTCAGGCTGGAGGAGAAAAGCAGAAATGGACACTCTAGCCAAACTCAAACATTTAATGAGTTTAACGTCCCATGTGTAATTTCTGTTTCTTCATGGGGTCATCCTCTGAAATAAATATCAAGCTAACCACTGAGGCATCACTTCAAATCCAAATCCATACTCAAAGTTTCATTTTCTTCTAGCTCAGAATTTCATATTTAATAATGATACATATGTTCTGACCCCAAATAAATAGATAAACAAACAAATAAATAAAGTCTCCCAAGGGTCTGGCTCTTGGTAGTTTGTGTGACCAGGTTTTCTTTTCTTTCTTTCTTTCTTTCTTTCTTTCTTTTTTTCTTTTTTTTTTTTTTTGGTGTTATGAGTATTTTAATTATATGTATTGATGAGATTATTGTTGTTGTTTGGTACCATTGAGTCAAGTCCAGTTTATGGCAACTGTCATAGGGCTTTAAATGGCTGATTGTTTTGGGATTGCTTTGGGAGTGGAGTACCACATCTTTCTCCCATTTTCATGGTGCTGGGCATCAAACCAAGGCCCTCAGAGAGTGTAGAGCAGCACTCTATCAATTCAGCTAAACCCCAGCCCCCTGATGAGATACAGAGCGATCATTCAGTTAATATATCCATTATGCAGTTATCAAATCAAGATTATTTACCGTTCCAGCTCCTTAAACATTTTAAAGAACAAAGTAACAAAAAAAGGGAAAATTTTTGATTAACAGGTAGTGACAGTTGTATTCAGTTGTGAGATATAGCATGATTTTGTTTGGATTTTCAGAGCAGCATCCTGTATTTTGTGCTTTTTCTCTTCCCCTTTACCCTTCTAGGTTGTTCCCCCTCCAACTCCCCATCCTACCTTCCCCATAATCCCTCCCACTAGTCCCCTTCCCATCATATGGGGTCCACTAGTATTTTCCAGTCTTAGATAATTTGATTATATAGAAGTGTGTGTGTATGTATAATTTTTTTTCTTTAAGGTAGATCTAGCTCCTCCATATGAGAGAGAATATGTGGTGTCTCTCTTTTTGAGCCTGGGTTATTTCACTTAAAACAAAGCTCTCCAGTTCCATCTACTTTGCTCCAAATGACATAATTTCATCCTTCTTCACTAATGAATAATATTCCATTGTGTATATGTACCACATATTTTTTAATCCAATCCTCTGTTGATGGACATCTGGATTGATTCCATACCCTTGCAATTGTGAAGAGTACTGCATTAAATAAGGAAATGTAAGTGTCCTGGTGGAATGATGACTTATCTTCCTTTGGGTATATTTCTAGAAGTGGTATAGCTGGATCATATGGTAGTTCTATTTTCAGTTTTCTAAGGTACCTCCATACAGATTTCCATAGTGGCTGAACTAATTTACAGTCCCACCTTTAGCGTAGTAGAGTTCCTTTATCTCTGCATCCTAGCCAGAATTTTTTTGTTATTTGTTTTGATAATCTTGGTCATTCTTACTGCAGTGAGATAGAATCTCAGTGTTGTTTTGATTTGCATTTCCCTGGTATCTAGTGATATTCAACATTTTTTTCACGTTTATTGCCCATTTATATATCTTCTTTTGAGAACTGTCTGTTCAATTCCATTGCCCACCTATTTATTGGATTATTTGTCACTTTGGTATTTAATTTCTTGAGTTCTTTGTATATTCTACATATTAATCCTCTGTCAGATGTGTATGGTACAAAGATTTTCTCTCATTCTGTGGGGTCTCCCTTTAGTA